>PVKP010002102.1:0-129962 GCA_004027715.1 Plecturocebus donacophilus | reverse complement strand
TTGATGTAGATTCTTCATTATGGTGATGCTCTTTACCTTTTGGTATGTTTTTGGAATGGCTGATACTGGTTGTTCCCGTCCATGTGTAGTGCTTCTTTCAGAAGCTCTTGTAAAGCAGGCCTGGTGGTGATGTAATCTCTGAGTACTTGTTTGTTGGCAAAAAAATTTATTTTTCCTTCACTTATGAAGCTTAGTTTGGTTGGATATGAAATTCTAGGTTGAAAGTTCTTTTCTTTAAGGATGTTGAATGTTGGCCCCCACTCTCTTCTGGCTTGTAGGGTTTCTGCTGAGAGATCTGCTGTGAGTCTGATGGGCTTCCCTTTGTGGGTAACCCAAACCTTCTCTCTGGCTGCCCTCAGCATTTTCTCCCTCATTTCAACCCTGGTGAATCTGACGACCATGTGTCTTGGGGTTGCTCTTCTTGAGGAATATCTTTGTGGTGTTCTCTGTATTTCCTGGACTTGAATATTGGCCTGCCTTGCTAGGTTGGGGAAGTTTTCCTGGATAATATCCTGAAGAGTATTTTCCAGCTTGGATTCATTCTCTACGTCACATTCAGGCATACCTAACAAATGTAGATTAGGTCTTTTCACATAGTCCCATATTTCTTGGAGACTTTGTTCATTTCTTTTTACCCCTGTCATCTTGCCTTCTCGTTTTATTTCATTGAGTTGATCTTCGACCTCTGATATTCTTTCTTGTGCTTGGTCAATTCGGCTGTTGAAACTTGTGCATGCTTCACAATGTTCTCGTGTTGTGTTTTTCAGCTCCATCAATTCACTTATATTCTTCTCTAAGTTGTCCATTCTCGTTAGCATTTCGTTAAATCTTCTTTCAACGTTCTTAGTTTCTTTGCATTGGGTTAGAACATGTTCTTTTAGCTCACAGAAGTTTCTTATTATCCACCTTCTGAAGCCTGATTCTGTGAGTTCATCACACTCAACCTCCATCAAGCCCTGTTCTCTTGCTGATGAGGAGCTGCGATCCCCTGTAGGAGGAGAGGCATTCTGATTTCGGGTGTTCTCAGCCTTTTTGCACTGGTTTCTTCCCATTTTTGTGGATTTATCCACCTGTCGTCTTTGTAATTGCTGACTTTCAGATTGGGTCTCTGAGTGGACGTCCGGCTTGTTGGTTATGAAGTTTTTTCTGTTTCTTAGTTTTCCTTTGGCGGATGCCCCTTCCCCACAGAGCCGGACCTTCCCGGGTTCACTGTGCTTGCTGTGAAACTCTCAGTCCTCAGCGCTTCCAATTGCTGTTTTCCTTGTTGGGATGGGACCAGCCGAGCCGGACCGTCCTGTATACTCCGCATCGAGAAGCGCCGCGCTGGGGCACCGGCAAAACAGCCGCACCGGCCAAAAGAGTCGCGCTGCCGACCCGTGTGGCTCCTCTGCTGGGAATCTCCACATCTGTGGGCAACAAAAATTCATTGGAAAGTGCGGCGTCCACTCGTTCTCTGCGCTTTCACTGGGAGCTACATTCCTGAGCTGTTGCTAATCTGCCATCTTGGATCTCTCTCCTAAGTAAATTAATTTAAACAAGCACGGCCTGCACTAGATTGTTACATTGGTAGCTTCTAACACGACTCCCAGTATTCATATTCTTGTATAGTCTCCTCTCACACAAAAATCTCAGCTTGATCATGTTATTTGATTTAGCCAAAGGATTAGTGGCAAGCATGATGCAAATGGAGGGTTAGCACCTTGAAGCTTATTCTCTTGGAAGCCAGGGACCATGGTGTAAAGAACTTGAGCTCATCACTGAATGAAGAGAGGCTGTGTAGCAAGACACCTTGAAGGATAAGAGGTAGTCTTAGACATTGTAGCCTTAGCCAAACTCCCAGCTGATTGCAGCCTTATGTGTGATCATAGCTGTATCATGAGAAATAATTTGTTTTTATTTTTCACTACAAAGTTTGGAGAAGGTTTGTTATATAGCAATAGATAACTGGTACATTGCTCTTAAAGGCTCTCACATCTATTAAAGGAACAATATCTGCAAGTAACTGAAACACAGATACACAAAAGAATAAAACATATATGCTATGACAATAAAATTAGCTTTGCCTTCATCAAGGCATCCATCCCAACTTCCGTCATGAAAAGATTTTCACATCTTTTGACTTAGATGGTGTACCCAGAGTATGTTATTGAATCAGTTGCATATGTAAGTGGTTCATTTAATAAAATGATCTTCTTAAAGAGAATGTTGATGAAAATAATAATATCTATCACTTACTTAATGCTTATTCCTATTAGGTACTGGGCACTATGCAGATTTATATAAATTCCTTTAACAGCTTCCTAAGGCATGTACTATTATTTTTCCTAGATTTTAGTTCTGAAAACTGGGGCACAGTGTTATTTTGTGAGTTTGCATGAGATTATATGTCTATGATTGGCACCATAAATTCAAACCTAGGTACATCTGGCACTGAAATTTGTATTTATCCGCTATATTCTCCACAGATCCACCTCAGGTAGTACTTTGAGGATACATAGTGAAGTAACCTTAATAACATATACATAAGTAAAATTAATTGTCCTCTGTGAGTTAAACTATGAAATCAATACATATGATATAAAAAGTAGCAAAGATATATTAAGGAGACAAGATGAATTTCAGGATTGAGCAAAATACGGTTGATAATTAATGTCATTAAATATACTTAAGGAAGAGTGGAAGCAATTTAAAGAACAGACACATTTAGAAACTGAAAATGAAGTGTCAAAGAAAAGTAGTGGCAGAGTTAATTTAGTAACTATTCTGGGGAAGGTATCCTGACAGCTGTGTGTTCAGTTGATGTTCTAGGTATTTTTCCATGGGGAGATTGATTCATAAAGTGAAACAGAATGATTTAAATATTGACTTGATCCATTCAGCTAATTTTGTTTGTTCTTCAGACACCCATCTGATTATAATTTGACTTTTCATGACCCACAGTAAATCTATAATTTGGTGTCCCAGTTTCTGTACTTCAGTCTAATTAAAACTCAAACACTAAGAAAACTTTCACTGACTCCATCAAGGTCATACTGCCCTGAGGACTCTGGGTATTCAGCCAGACTTGCCATAGACATCTGGCCTCTTTAAACATCAAATTTGTCATTAAATTAAAAGGTATTAGTCTAGCCATTGCTTGTCTCATCTATACCCACATTTGAGGAAATCTCTAGCCACTGCTCCTGTTGAATAAGTGGGTAACTACATACCTTGCTGACTACATACATAGCTTTATTCCTTGCTGAATGGAATGAGGTTGCACAAGTCACCTGTACATAACACAGTATAATATAAAGAGGAAGTGTCTGGGCTCCAACAGCTACCTCTGGGATTCAAATATCGGCTCTGCACAAAGTAATTGTAAATTCCTTTTTTTTTTTTTCCCCCACTTGATTGCCCTTCACAGATACTGTGCTGTCTTGTTTTGGTTTTACAAATTGAAGGTTTGTGGCAAACCTGCATCAAGCAAGTGCACTGGCATGATTTTCCCAGAAGTATGTGCTCACTTCATGGCTCTGAGTTACATGTGGCAATCCTCACAATATTTCAAATGTTTTTATCATTATTATATTTGTTATGTTGATCTGTGAACAGTAGTCTTTTATTTTTTCATTTATGAATCATTTATCGTGTACTTTTTTTTTTTTAACTTTGAGGTTCAGGCATACATGCGCAGGTTTGTTATATAGATAAATTGCCTGCCCTGGGTTTTGGTGTACAGATCATTTCATCATTCAGAGAATAAGCATAGCATCAGATACATGGATTTTTAGCCCTCAACCTCCTCCCACCCTGAAACTTTAAGTAGGCCCTGGTGTCTGTTGTTCCCTTCTTTTTGTCTATACATTCTCATTGTTTAGCTCCTACTTACAAATGAGGACATGCAGTATTTGGTTTTCTGATCTTATGCTGGTTTACTTAGGCCTAATTGCCTCCAACTCCATCTATGTTGCTGCAAAGGACATGATTTCATTCTTTTTTAGGGCTGTGTAATATTCCATGGTGCATATGTACCACCTTTTTTTGTTTTGTTTTCCAGCCTACCATTAATTGGCATTTAGGGTCTTCACTATTGTGAAGAGTGCTGAATGAACGTGCATAAGCATGTGTCTCTATGGTAGAATGATTTATACTCCTTTAGGTATATACCCAATAATGGGATTGCTGGGTAGAGTGCTAATTCTGTTTTAAGTTCTTTGGGAAATCACCACAGTAATCTTGTGTGATCAGTACCTGAACTAATGACTGAACTACTTTCCATTCCCACAATGACTGAACTAATTTTACATTCTCACCAGCCATGTATAAGCACTCCCTTTTGTGCTGCAACTTCACCAGTATCTGTCGTTTTTTGACTTTTTAAATAATAGTCATTCTGACTGGTGTGACATGGTATTCTCACTGGGATTTTGATTTCCATTCCTTTAATGATTTGTGATGTTGAGCATTTTTTCATATCCTTATTGGCCATGTATACATCTTCTTCTGAAAACTATCTGTTAGTGTCCTTTGCCCACTTTTTAATGGAGTTGTTTGTTTTTTACTTACTAATTTGTTTAAGTTCCTTATAGATCCTGGATATTATCAGACCTTTGTTGGATACATTCATTTGCAAATATTTTCTCACATACTGTAGAGTGTCTGTTTACTCTGTAGATGGCTTCTTTTACTGCAGAATTTGTTAGTGCCTTTATCAATTTTTTGTTTTGTTGCAATTGCTTTTGGAATCTTCATCATGAAATCTTTGCCAGGGCCTATGCTCAAAATGGTATTTCCTAGGTTATCTTCCAGAGTTTTTGCAGTTTTAGGTTTTATACCTAAGTCTTAAATCCATCTTGAATTGATTTTTGCATGTGGTGTAAGGAAGGGGTCCAGTTTCAGTCTTCCACATATTGCTAGCCAATTACCCCAGCACTGCTGAATAGGGAACTTTGTTCTCATTGCTTGTTTTTGTTGACTTTGTCAAAGATCAGATGGTGGTAGGTATATGGCTTTATTTCTGGGCTCTTTATTCTTTTCTATTGTTCTATGTGTCTGTTTTTTTTAACCAGTACCATGCTGTTTTGGTTACTGTAGCCTTGTAATACAATTTGAAGTCGGAGACATGATACCTCCAGCTTTTTTCTTTATGCTTAGGATTTCCCTGGCTATTTGAGCTCTTTTGGGTTCCATGTGAACTTTTTAATAGTTTTTTTCTAATTCTGTGAAGAATGCCATTGGTAGTGTGATAGGAATAGCACTGAATCTATAAATTGCTCTGGACAGTACAACCATTTTAACAATATTGTTTCTTCCAATCTATGAGCATGAAATGCTTTTTCATTTGTTTGTCTCATCTCTGATTTCTTGGAGCAGTGTTTTGTAATTCATTATAGAGATCTTTCACCTCCCTGGTTAGCTGTATTCCTAGGTATTTCATCTTTTTGTGGCTTATTTCAAATGGGATTGTATTTGATTTGGCTTTCAGCTTGGAACTCAGTGGTGTATAGGAATGCCACTGATTTTTGTACATTGATTTTATATCTTGAAATTTTGCTGAAGCTGTAAGTCATCAGATTCTCCAAGGATGAAATGAAAGAAAAAATGTTAAAAGCAGCTAGAAAAAAGAGGTAGATCATCTACAAGTAACCCCATCAGGCTAAGAGTGGACCTTTCAGCAGAAACCTTAAAAGGCTAGGGGGGGTCTATATAAGGAATTCTTAAAGAAAAGAAATTTCGGCCAAAAATTTCATTCCCAGTTGAGAATTTCTTTTTTGTTTATTTATTTACTTATTTATTTTTTTATTTCATTTTATTTTTTGAGAAAGAGTCTCGCTCTGTTACCCAAGCTGAGGTGCAGTGATGTGATCTCAGCTCACTCCTGACCTCAAGTGATCTGCCCACCTCAGCCTCTCAAAGTGCTGGTAGTATAGGTGTGAGCCACCGCTCTCACCCCCAGTTGTAAATTTCTACAAGTTACTTAACCATGCCCTAGTTTTCATGTCTATAAAATAGAAGTAATAACACAATGCCTAGCACAAATAATGTAAACCTTAAATGAGTTAATGCACATAAAACATTTAGAGTAGTGCATGGCAGGTAGTAAGCATTCAATGTTAGTAGTAATTATGGTGATGTTAATGATTATGTTGATAATGATGATATCTGGTTCATCTTGGCTCAAAAAGATGAACTGAGCTGTAAAGAATATGTCTTTTATCATTTACAAAAGAGACATAAAAAAGATCCACCAGTTTCTGGTCTGAACTAGATCATGTCAAGCTTACTGTTTCATGAGTAGAATGAGAAAGCAGAGAAAGGTGGTCAAGGAGAGGAAAATAAATCATACAAATAGAGACAAGCAAAAATGAAAGGAATCAGGAAACTCCTGAGGCATGAAGAAAGTATCCTTTGTTTCAGATTTTCAGTTTTGGGTTAGTTCTAGTGCTCTTGAGGTAAAACTTAATTTGTTTCTTGTTATTAGATGACTATGAAATTGCCAGTTGTGTCCTTACTGTACACAATGCCCTTCTCCCCACAGCCACTTAGCTGGCTCTCTCATTCTTGCGTCTGCAAAATGTATACTTTGAGATCTGTATCGCTGAATTTTTTTTTAGCTACTCCAGTCTTTTCCAGCTTGTTCTGCTTCTCTTGGCATTCACCATTTGAATCTGCCAAATCAATAATGTGAACAATGTCATAATTGGAAATAAAAAAAGATCTGAAATCCACAGGAAATTAGATTGAAGTGAATATAGGAAATACAATCACCTCCCAGACACAGAATGGATTTTTATGGGCTCAATAAGATATGCCCCAATCCCTACCAGAACCTAAACCAGAAGCAATTAATTACTTAAGGTTATCATTTCATTAATACAAATTCTTGACATTCACATCCAACAGCTGATCTGAAGCTGTTTATTTCTCTCTTTTGTCGGCCCCTTTCTGTTCTCTGCCTCTCTGTCTTATCTACTTTGTTTTTGTTTTTCCTTAGCTTCTGTCAAAGCTACCACTTCTAAAGCTCTGAATTTTAAGCTCCGTCTTCAAATCTCTGAGTCTGTGCACACGTTCAGAAAAAACATTAAAGTGTATATCATACAGCTTAGATTCATTCTAATGGTTAAAATTTTATTAGTGGGAGTAGATTGATGGTATATTGCCATTTTAATTAAAGAGGGCTATGGAATGGCATTTTAAATAGCATGTCATTTTCTAAATTGACATAACTCCATTATAAGGAAAAAATTCTTAAATTGACCTGAAGTCAAACAGTTTCTCTTCCAGTAAGACAGGACATTTTAGTGTAAATTTTTAATCTGCTAACAAAATATTCACTACCAAATAAAAGGATTTTCCCTATTTTATTATTTTTACCTGAATCTTAGTACTAGAGAGTCTCTAAAATTATTCCAGACACTTCAAAAAATAAATTCTAAGTGTTACATGATTAGAGGAAAGCAGGAATACATTTCTGGACAAATCTAGTGGAATAGCTACAAATTACATGTTTCTAAAAATGGTTGCTTCTATTTCTTTTGACAGATACATCACACCTTTCCTATGATCTCTCTTAGAAAGGAGCCTCGGGTCAGTGAATTGTAGCACTAGAGAGAATTGTTCTGAGATTTACCTAGCATCAAACAATTTGGTCTGGCAAACTAATGAAGGAACAGCAACAACAAACAAACAAAAAAAAAACAAATTCTGCATGTTCTCACTTATAAGTGGGAACAAAATAATGAGAACACATGAGGAGAATAACAGATACAGGGGCCTATTAGAGAGCGGAAAGTGGGAGGAGAGAGTGGATCAGAAAAAATAACTAATGGGTACTGGGCTTAATACCTGGGTGGTGAAATAACCTATACAACAAACCCCCATGACAAAGTTCACCTATGTAACAAACCTGCACATGCACCTTTGAACTTAAAAGTTAAAAACAAAAAAAGAAAAGAAAAGAACTGGACTGAAAATTAGGAAGATGTGGAACCCAGAAAAAAAAACTAAAACTAAAAACCATCCAGAAAAGCAGTGAAGGAAATGAATAGGAGCTATGTGACAATCCTATAGTGCTGGTTGCAGCAAAAGGGACTAGGAGTCCAGGAGGAAAGCGTTCTGATTAGGATTTCTAATTAGTAGAGAGATGTATGGATAATCACAGAATAGAATAAACACAAACAGGATAAGGAAAAATAAAGGCAATTAAAACTAAGAAAAATACAAATAAGGAATTAAATTCATAATACATTATCTGGTCCTGCAGGCAAATAATATTTACATAGCAACAAAAATATTAATGTAGCTTACTTTTCTTTTTTCAATTTCGAGAATTTAAAACATATATAGAAGTACAAATATAACAAACACACATTGCTGCACCCCAAATTTTTCCATATCTATCTCCAAGTGTTCTATTGCAGAAAAACATAAAATTTTATGGGAGAAATTGAAACACTCAATGATCTTTAGATTGCTTTTCTCCATTTTCAGAAACTGCCACTATCACAAGTCTATATATCTTTTGAAAGTTTATACTTTAAATATTTGTTTATAGATTTTTTAAATTTTTACATAAACATACTTATTCTTTACTAATGCAAGCTTTTCACATTTAATGCTGCATGTGTGCCTGTGTATGCATTTGTGTGAAAAGTCTTGCATTCTTCAAGATAGCAGTCTGTGCAAATAACACTCTAAAAAAATAGGGCTCATGGGGAAAACAGAGCTGGAAGAAACAACTGAAAATCCATGCAACTTTGTAATCAGAGCACCAACAAAAGCAATAATAACTTTAATTTTTAAAAAGCGCAATTAAAAATATTCCCAGTTTTTACTTCCCTTTAAAATAGAAGCAGCTTAAAAAAGAAGGATGCAAGAGAAGTCAGACCCACAATGCTGGTCCTGGCCTTTAGTTAAGCAATCTGAGGCATCCTTCACCTATATCTTGCATTATTTGAAAATCAGCTCCAATATCTTGTACTACTCATACAAAGTTCGTGACTCAAAAATCTTAAGATGTGAAAGTTTCATTACAATTTTGGCAAGGACATTATGCTATTTTTAAAATCCTCTCCTTTGCCATTTTTAAGATTGGTGTTCTAGAACAAGTCTAGGAACATATTTTTTAAAGGAACTTCTTGAATTTGGGATTTGCTGAAAGAAAGAATTTTGTTTTGCTTTGTTTTCAAATTATAAAACAGTTCAAATATGTTACAAAAGTAGAGAATAACATAATACGTATATGTTTACTAAATATCCAGTTTTGTTAAATTTTAAGATTTCAGTGTACTTTAGCTTATTTTTAAAATATAAAACACAGAGTGAACCCTCTGTGTATTACTCTGATCTATTTCTGTCTTTCTCTGAAGTAGCTACTATCATAGTTCTCTCATTTATCATTTTCATGAATATTTTATTTGTTTACTGAATGTTCATGTATCTACAGAAAATATAGTGCTTATATGGTAACAAATATAATAATCTAAATAGCAGCATGTTGAAACTTTCTTGCAACTTACTTGTTTTATCTTTGTTGATAAGTGTAGCTCTAGTTCATTTGTATGAATGGCTGTCATTTCCCATTTTACAAACATGTTGCTGTTTATTTCTTCTACTACTGATAAGCATTCTGGTTCTCAATTTTTCTTACAAATTACTCTACAATGAACATTTTTATCACACCTCTTTCTTCACTTGTGTGGATTTCTCTGTGATCTGTACTTAGTAAAATAATATTTAGGTTATTTGGAGTGTTTTCTCTCTAAAATGGCTATACCAATTTTAGACTCTATGTATTATATTTTTTCTGGTCTTTGTCTTATTTTATATGAAGATTATATTTGTCTACATTCTATATTTTATAAAATATTTTTATGTAAGATAAGGATTCTTATCTGTTCTTAGAATGACTGGCAAAAAAATATTTTGTATCACAGTTTGGTATTAAGATAGCTAGGAAGACAGATAGCTAGACAGCTAGCAAGGAAGATAGCTAGATAGATAGATTAGAGAGATAGATGATAGATAGATAGATAGATAGATAGATAGATAGATAGATAGATAGATCGATAGATAGATGATAGATAATAGGTTTGAGTAGATAGATTTGATTAATAATTCATTTCTTCAATGTTTGTTGATTTATTGACATTTCATGTATTCTTAAATCAATTTTTGTAACATTTTTCTACAAAATATCAATTTTGTCTAGGTTTTCAAATATTCATAAGTACTCTCATTATTTTTTAACCTCTACTGTATCTGTAATTATATCCCTTGTCTTTGTGTTCTATTTTTGTACCTCAATTAATCTGTTCATAGTTTAGTACATTTTTGTTTAGTTTTCCTTTTCATAGATAGCTTTTATATAACAGTTTTTGTTCCTGTTTAACTCTGTATTTGTGTTTTTTGTTTTGCTAATATCTACTCTTACTTGTATTATTTCCTTTAAGCTACTTTCCTTAGGTTTATTCTATTGCTTTTCCCCAGCTTCTTAAATTGCATATGTAACATACATCTTCACTCTTTCATGTCCTTTCTTTGCTGTAACCCACATATTTTGTCATATAGCAATTACCTTTAACTTCGGTTCCAAATGCTTTTAAATTTTCATTGAGTTGTAAACAAAAAGCTACTAAGAAGTGCAGTTTGTCCCCAAACATATAGTTTTGTTTGGTATAAAATCATCTTTCATCAGTAAATACTGATTTCACTTTTCTTTCTGATGAGAGCATGTGGACAGTTATTTAAACACTTTTTTTGCAAACTAATAGGTAGTCAATTCTTATCAATGTTGCATAGTACTTGGGAAAAATATTTCTTATAAGTGTTAGGTATATGTTCTAATAACTGATATGGTTAGGCTTTGTGCCCCCACCCAAATCTCATCTTGAATTGTAATCCCATACTCCCCATAATAACCACATGTCAAGGCAGAGACCAGGTGGAGGTAATTGAATCATAGGGGGCAGTTTCCCTCATGCTGTTCTCATGAGAGTGAGTGATTTCTCACAGATCTGATGTTTTATAAAGGGCTCTTACCCCTTCACATAGCACTTCTCCTTCCTGCTGCCTGGTGAAGAAGGTGCCTTACTTCCTCTTTGCCTTCCATATGTTTTATAACATGAAAACACACTAAAACACCAATTTATGGTACTATCTTGCTACTTTGGCAACTAAACTGCTGTAGTCTTGCAACAGTTTTTATTTCTTGTTTCATCTAATAGTTTTTGATACATTTGTGCTATTTTTAAGCATAACATGGAGTATTATTATTTATTTAAATTTAAGTAACATGCTTAATCATTATGGGTGATTATGTTATTACTTTATTACATAACTTGCTTCTGAATTTTCTTTTCCCACTCTGATGCTAAAATAATCCTTAAACATTCTGTGAAGGTCTAGAGATGGTATACTTTTTTACTATTTACAAGTCTGAAAAATAACTTTATTTCACCTTCACTCTCAAATAATAGTTTAGCTGGACATATTATTAGAGGGTGACTGCCATTTTTCCTAAATATATTGACTATATATCTTCATTCTTTTTTCAGTCTTTAGTGTCCCTGTTGAAAAATTTGATATTTTCTTTACTCCCACATAGGTAATCTGTAACTGTGCTCTTGTAGCTTTTAAAATTCTAGAAGGGTACCTTTCCTTTTCCCCCCTTGTCTACCATCAACTATAAAAATCAACTACAAAGGGAATTTTGATGAGGGGAAAACAGACTACAAGTTTCAAACTTTTAAAATTGTATTTAATAATAAGATCCAACCTGAGTCAAAACATCCAAATTCACTTAATAAATAATTATGGAGTATTATATTTGCCAGACAAGCAACTAGGTAAAGGATATACTATGTCTGACATCAGTTTATCAAGATACATGGAGGTGGGGCCATAGGCACACAGCAATTACACTTTATGGTCCTGAACTGACAAGATTAGCATACACCATTCATTTCTTTAATATTGTTTGGTTGAATAATTCTTATCTTCAATTTAAACATTTTTTGACTTATTTATATTATGTGATAAGGTTTACCATGAAAGCTATGACTTAATTTGGCCTAAACACATCACTAAAGAAATATCTTCTATTGTCAGGGACATTACAGTCTAATAACTGATTTAGAAAATATGAAAAAAAAAACACAAAATATCTTAAGAATTATATAAACTTTTCTCTATAAGCATCAGCATTCCTAGTGCTCATATTTTCCTAAAAATTTCATTTGCTGAAATTAAAGATTCTAGTCAAGGTAATACATTATTTGTGAGAGCTTTTTGATGGAGAAGAAAATAAGATAAATTTTTGTTTTGAAAATAATGTCTCCTTTACTCTGAACATCATCACTTTTGTCAAAGGCTATTTATTTATATGTACCTTCTTAGTTAGCAATAAGAATAATACCATGAGTAAATTACTTGGCAGATGAAGACTTTATTGAGACCCAGTAAGGTTAAGAGAGTGGCTTGGTTACACACCCTTCTGGTCAAGCAGTTAGGCTTACTTCTATGCCTTCTGTATGTAAGTGTAGTTCTCTCAAGCAATTTAGGCAGAGTTTGCAACTGGTTTCACCTAAAAATTTTCCTACTCTTTTACCCTTTAAGAACCATATTCTGCCAAATAGGGCAATTATTGAAAGAGAAAAAGAAGTCATCAGAACAATAGCATATATCCACATTAGTTTTCAAGTTTACAATCTGATACCCACACTGTTCATTGGCTGTTCACCAAAGTCTATTTGAAAGTTTTTGAAATATTTACTTGTTTCAACTGAATTTGTTACAAATTAACCAAAAAGTAAATAGGAAGTAAAAATTAAGGTTTCAGAAAGGGATAAGTAGTAAAATTATCTTTTGATAACTAACAGATAGAATAAAGTTAAGATCATATTCATTACTTTCACAATATTCAGTAAACAGAAACAGAAACTATTTTCCCTGGACTTGAATCACACTCTTAGAAAAGCATCATAATACCTTTTTGTTGTTGTTGTTCTCAGGGGTAAGTTTAATGGTTCGGTGTATTTCCTCTGACTTTCTTGAGGATAATCTGTATAAACTAAAAGTCTAAAACAATAAAACTTTAATAAAAACTTCTGGTGTCAGAAACCTTAGGTAATTTGGGTTCATCAATAAAAGAAAGATATTTGTAAGTATAAAAAATACATTCATATATCTTATTACCATCCAAATGTCTATTCCAAATAAATCTATTATAATTTTAATAAGAACCCATTTTTTGTCTAGATTTATTCTCTGTAAAGTGTTATGAAAAATTTTTTAAATGCTATATGCTTTGGTGTGACTTTTAAGTTTTGATTTTGCCAAGGTATGATTTTTTTTCAGAAATGATGTAAGGTCAAACATTTCTGTTGAAGATAGAGATGCTTTTTAATGGAGCAATATATTTAAAACATAAAACACTCATTTTTATCAGTAAAACATCGTCCAAGTAACAAATTAAACAAAAATGAAAAAAATTAATAAGGAAAACTACAATTGGCTTTTAACATGGTCTAGTGTGCAAAACTAGTAATTACGGAGACTTATGTAGCCAGGCATTTGTGTAACTTCTGTTCCCAGAAGTTCAGTATCTCAGAGTACTCAGTATCCTGATGACCACTTTTACTAATAAAATCCGCATAACAATTTCTTCTACTAGATCTACTTTTTTTCTAAAACACCATTTCCTTGTCATCTTCAAGCATTTGGTTTATACTTTGTCAAAGGGCAATCAATTAAGCACAAATATCTCTTTACTGTTATCCTTTTCATTAGAAACATTTCTTTTCCATTCATTCTCTATCTTTAACAAGAAGTTGATAGTAAAGTCCAACTAAATGAAAAATGCTGAGTCAAATCAGATTATAATTGTAAGAACAATCTAATTGTTAGTTCTGACTTTCTTCTCCTACCACTACATGCCCCTGAAACCCTTATGTTATAATGTACTGTCAAATTTATTGTATAGCCTCACCCACTGATACATCAGGAGTTCCTATTTCTCAGAATCTCGGGACAAAGACTTCTTAATTATTATCCCCTCCTTCCCTGTAGTGATATCACCTAATCGGTTGTTGTTGGACATAATTTTTGGGATTATAGTGTAGCATTGTAACCCCAGGAGGCCACAGTGGCTCAGCTCCCTCCCCGTGCTCCCCAAAGACGTAACCGGGGGATGAGAGCAGAGCTGCGGAGGCATCCCAAAGACGTTTCCAGTTTTCTTCCATGTTTTCCCAGATGTGCCCAGGTTCTTGGCTTCTCTCACCCTAAGAATGGGAGAAGGGGCCCTGGAGGTGCGGTGAGCTAACGATTCCAATAAATATCATGGGCCCAAAGAGTTTAGCAGAGAAGCGATTTATTAGAGAGAAAGAGAGAGAAGGAGAGAGGAGAGAGAGCTCCCACTGCGGCCATGGGAAGAGACCCGGGGAAGGAATCTGCACAGGTAAGGAGCAGAGGGATTTAAACCAGGCAGTTATTCCTGCCTCATTCATGTTCTTGTCCAATGAGAGGAGTTCTTTCAAACTTCCGCTGGAGTGATTCATCTTTGACTTCCATACTGGATTGGCTCCTAGGTCTGCAAGGCAGGCCCTTCCCGCCAGAGCTTTCCAGGCCTTTTTTTTCTTTTTTTTTTGAGACAGTCTCGCTCTGTCGCCAGGTGCCAGGCTGGAGAGCAGTGGCGGATCTTGGCTCACTGCAACCTCTGCCTCCTGGGTTCAAGCAATTCTCCTGCCTCAGCCTCCTGAGTAGCTGGGACTACAGACGCCCATCACCACGCCCAGCTAATTTTTATATTTTGGTAGAGACGGGCTTTCACTATATTGGCCAGGATGGTCTTGATCTCTTGACCTTGTGATCTGCCCTCCTCAGCCTCCCAAAGTGCTGGGATTATAGGCCTGAGTCACCGAGCCCAGCCTTTTGGGGCTTTTTGAACAAAGAAGCACACCTGGAATTTCTACCTAGCCAGCGCAGGAAAGTCAGACAAAGAACTTTGCACGGATGGAGGCATGGCATTGGAAAATTCCTGCCTTTGAAACCACGCCCCTTGTGGACTCAGTTTCCCTTAACACCGTCCTTCAGCAGCATTATGGTTACGGATGTATAGTTTACAGAAAACCCCAAAAGATTGCATATGTATGTATGTTCTCTGTGTTGTCATTGACACCTTCAAAGATTTGGCTGCCTTGGTAAACTATGCATAATTCTGGAGAATGTAAAACTGTCAATATATTTCCATTATAACCAAATGTGTTCTGTTATTGGCTTTACATGATTAAATAACATCTGCAAAAGTCCTTATGTCTCTTTGACATTCCATAGACCTTTCAAAAAAATTATCATTCACTACTATGCAGCCATAAAAAGGAACGAGATCATGTCCTTTGCAGGGACATGGATGGAGCTGGAAGCCATTATCTTCAGCAAACTGACACAGGAACAGAAAACCAAACACCATATGTTCTCACTTATAAGTGGGAGCTGAACAATGAGAACGCATGGACACATGGTGGGGAACAACAGGCACTGGGGGCTTTCACAGGGGTGGGGAGAGGGAGGGCATTAGGGTAAATAGCTTGTGGGGCTTAATACCTAGGGATGGCTTGATAGGTGCAGCAAACAAGAACAGCACACATTTACCTATGGAACAAATCTGCACGTCCTGCCCATGTATCTTAGAACTTAAAGTAAAATTTTTAAAAATTATCATTTGCATCTTATATTCCTATTTTCTCTGTTTCATTAGTTCTTGTAATACCTTTAAGCTTTCATTTTTTAATTTTTCAATCTCTTTATACAATTGTCACAAATCATTTTAACTTCCGAACATCTCTAAGAGACCAAGTATATAAAAGAAGCCTTAAAATATTGTCAAGAAGTCCTTGAGATAATTTTTTCTTCTCTATATTTAAATAAGGAAGTGAATTAAATAGAGAATGTGATCTGTATTACATAATATTTCCTCTTTTAAAAGTATATATATCTTACTAAAACCTCATGATTTATGAATGCAATAGTATATCAAAATTCACCTAGCAAGAATGCTTCTAGAATTTATATAGCAGAGTGGCCAAAGCTTAACCTTAATCTTCAATTTTAAATTTTAAGCTGTTTTTGAAAAGTGTAAGTAGGAAAACCCGTAAGTTTTTAAAAACCATAGAATTCTCAAAATGATTAAATAGTATTAGGTCAGCTATTGGCAGTAGCCAAAGGCAAAGAAAGCGATATGCTAATAAATTCATAAAGCAAACAGTAAATTCAAAACATTTTGTGAATCAGTATAGTCTGTACTAAGGAAGTATCAAAGAGTTAGGCTGGCAGAGAAATACAGAGAGCAAGATTTCCTAGGATTCTGGAAACCTAAGCATTGGACAAGAAGAAGCAAGTCAGCCTGCAGGGGATCTTGAAAATCTGAAAAGGCTCCAGCAAAAGGAGAGAGAGACAAAGAAAAGAGCCAAAAGAATAAAAATTGAGCAGAAGCTGAAAGTGCAGGTTTTGCATGAAGCATATTTTCTTTGCTTACTGGGATCTTCAGAAGAAAAGAGCAAATGGCTTTCAGCCAAAGATTGAGAAGCCAGAGGTTATTAATTCTCGGCTTTATAAGTTATACTCTCATCATTTTCTTCAAAGGCCTAACATCTCTGACACTTTTGTAAATCTAAAGACTTACACTACAAATTCCCCAAAGGTGTCCAAACAAACTCATTAAAGATGAAATTATTTTGTATCAGTAGAACTTCATTATAGACTATCAAAGTAATGTGAAGGCAAGTGGAAAAAGTGTCTACCTTGTTGTTTTTCTTTCTTTCCCATACTCGGGTGAGGAAACTTCTTTTAAACCCACAACCAGCTGTGAGCTAGCAGCTAATATTTGGTTTACTGTATGGTGGGAGAGATCCATTTTATAGATGTTACTGCCTACTATAGGGAATATAGGATTACTTTTTTGTTTAGAAATGTCAGTTTCTCAGCTTCTTGGGGCTGCTTTGAATTCTCTTAGCTTCTGCAGTGATATTGATGTTGTTTATTCTTCCTTAACAGGGAGGAAAAAGGGTAAGGACACACAGTGGTCCCCAAGAGTCTTTATCATTGTGTCTGCAAACAAAGAGCCAGTTCGCTCAGTTTCCTCACCTGTGTACTCTTCCATCCAGGTCAGCTAGGAGTTAAACTAACTCCAAGAATTGTCTCCCCATATTGCCCTTATTAAAGTCAAACTGTCAGGGAGTCGAAATCTCCTAAGAATTGCTTCCTCAGACCAGTGATATTGACAGTAAATAACATACTCGATCTTTTGAAAAGGTGGAATTTTTTATATTTCTTCTTACCATCTGAAGGCCTATTCCTACTATTATACTTGCAAAGGATGTTTACATTACCAGTTAGAGAAGTTGTGAAGATAAACCTTTGGTAATACATGATCTTCTTAAACTGGATTCCATGAGAAAATTAATTCAGTAGGAGATTATTTGATTGGCTATTTTCTGTTTTCCAATTTCACATTCTACTATACCACATGCATAGGAGAAAAGAGAGTTCATGGCATATAATAAGTGTATTGGGGCAACACGGTTTAATTCTCCCACAGAATCCCTTTGGAGAAGGGCTGCACAAAGCTTCAAGATTCACATGATTTTCACAAGCTGTGTAGGACAGGAGATTTTATCCTACTTGCAAATTAACGTAATTCCTTTGCCACAGTCATTTAGATGCTGGAATAAGACATGAGACTCCTGGATCAGAACCAAAGGACTTTACTACTCATAGCACAGCAGGCAGCATTGGGTTCATGTTTGCATGTGATCCCTTGCCCCTTAAGTCTCGTGGGCATAATGAGGAGTAGTTAAAATGGGTGTACGCATTCTCTAAGTTCATGTAACTGCTAAAGAACCCTAAGATTCAAAAACCCTGGGTTTTGAAAGGGTCTGCTAGCATATCTGCCCAATCTTTTACCCAGAGAAAAATATTGTCTTTACTATCTTAGCTAGGGAAAAATTTAGCCTTCTACTCCACAGGGAGACACTATCTCTGTCTTCTGAAACTATTTGCTAGATAAATCTCCTTGAAAAAAAAAATAGTTCAGAGCAAAACTCATCACGGCCTCTTCACAAGACCTGCAGAAACTCAAGCAACCCACAGAGAATTGTTGCCCAACAATGATCAGCCTCACAAAATCAAAGATGTTTCAGTCCCATGGGTATGCTTCCCCCATTCTCTTATAAAAAAGCTATAGAAAGAGGAGTAACTGTGAGTGAATATCAGTCATGGCAAGCAGACACTGTACAGGAATTGTCTCTTGAAGTAACTGAGAAACAAATTAATCTTAGCAAATCACATGGCAGAAAAATTCAGGTTGGATGTAGATAGTGCACACTCTAAACTAGGTGTATTTTTTTAACCTTTTCTTAAGAACAGCCACAGTACTATATGAATTAAGGAAACATTAGAGACAGCCTAGATTATAAAGCTGCAGTGTTTAATTTCTTGATTTGGGGGCCTAAGACACAGGTTTAAAAACTGTGCTACTCATCAAGTGTCTGAGAATTATACAGTTTTGGCAGCCTCTGCAGGCCAGCAGTGAAAGAAATCAAGTAAAATCTCTTGTTATTAAAAGATTCCTGGCACAAACCTTGTAAGTTACACTGGAAGTCAGGGGAGAAATTAATTACAATTTCAGTTTCTGCCATAAAATCTTTTTTGTGGTTAATAAGTGAGATGTTTGAGAGCATTCTGAAGCCTGGACCATATGTCCCATAGTACAGTGGAAGACACAGGAGCTGACCCTCATCACTAAAAGAATAAACAAATAAAATAACACAAAAACATATGAATATTAGTCCTTATGTTGAACCCCCAAATTGAAGATTTGGTATTCAAGAAATATATTTGCTGCTAACAGCCTGAACTATCTCACATATTCTCTTTAGAAAACGACAACACAGAGTCATTAAAATCAGCCCTAGTTAAAAATTAATGTACCTCCTCCAAGCTCCTTATACTGGCTATAATTAAATATCATACAGAAAAGCAGCAGTCATTGCCCTTGTAAATCTATTAGTTTGAATCATTTTTTCATTCAGTATATAATTTTATTGTCAAAATCAGGTTAAAATAACTCAAAGGTAGTATAAAGTTGATTCAGCCAACTTTTTAAAAATAAATATAATTATATTTCTCTAATATTTAGGATTAACTTTATCATTCTAAAATCACTTTCCTCTTAGAGTTACTGTTTTGCAATCGGAAACATATACAGGTAGATAAAATCCAAGGATAAGCTGTTTTATGTTAACATAAATATGTTATTGATAAATTTGTCAAATCTATAATTAAATCATACTATTTGAATAATACTAGGAAATAGTTAAGAACTAGAAAACAAATGAAAATGGTATACAGGCAGATCATGTATAGCTGACCTAATCTATGCAATAAACCATAAATAGCCATATATATGAGCAAACACTGATTTGGGTTTATACATACTTCTAACAAATTTAAATATGGGATTTTCAAGATTACAAAAAGATCGAAATATCAAAATTGTAATAGGGAAAATCATATTCTAATGCAGACAAGTGAAAATGAAATAAAATAGACCAACAAGCACATGAAAATTTTCTCAACATAATTAGCATCACACAGAATTACCACATGACCCAACAATTACAATCCTTGCTATGCACTGAAGATAAATGAAAATAGTCCACATGAAAATGTATATATGAATGTTCATAGCAGAATTATTCACAATAGTTGAAAAATGAGAAGAACCCAAATGTCCATCAAATGTTGAACAGGCAAATAAAATAGGTACTTCCACATAATGAAACATTATTTGGCAATAAAAAGAAACAAAGTACTGATTCATAGTACAATGTGGATAAGCCTTGAAAATATTATGCTATGTGAAAGAATGAAGTCACAAAAGCTCACATATTGCTTGATTCCATGTATATAAATGTCTACCATAGGCAAAGCTACAGAGACTGAAAGTGGATTAGTAGTTGCTAAGAAAGGACTAGGATAGTTGGGTGTAACCCAACAGACTGTTAAAAGGTTAGTACTAAAGATTTTCCTTTAGGGGTAGATAAAGTTGTTCTAAAATTGAGTGCTGAACATGGTGACTCACACCTGTAATCTCAGCTACTCGGAAGGCTGAGACCAGAGGTTCAAGACTGGCCTGAGCAACAGCAGAGTAAGACCCCATCTCTACAGAAAAAAAATTTGATTGAGGTCATAATTGTGTATCTCTGTGACTATACTAAGAATCATTAAATTGTACACTTTTTAAGTGGGTGAATTGTATGATAAGTGAATTTATCCCAACAAAGCTGCTGCAAAATAAGTAAAAATAGATTACATTACAAACAACAAAGGGCCCCTTAAGCTCTCTCTGTCCTTTATCTAATAGAGCCTTCAAAGGCAGAGCATTCCTTCTATAATTGCATATTTCTGTTAAAGAAAATAATGATTATTCTTTGTTGTAAAATATTTATAGCATCCCTTGTACAAGTCATGTGATTTTTAAAAACACCACCTTAATCTCTGTGATTCCAAAGCAAAACATCTACACATTTCAAATAAGATATTTATAAATATCTCCTAAATAAAACCATATATCCTCTACTTCCCAAGAAGTATAATAGAATACAATATTATGCTGTCCCTCTAGCAGTAAAAAGCAATGTAAAAAAAGAAAAATGTTTGATGATGGTATTTTGTACATTTTTGGATATTCCATTGTAACTCTTTTATTTGCTTCTCTAGGCTCTTCACTGAAAAGAATGCCAAATGCCTCTGGAAGTAATAAAGAGACTGAACTAATCTAAAATTCTCTTTGAAACTCTCAAGTCATTTGGAACCAATATATGTTGTCATTATCCCATTCCAGTCTACACTCATTCCTGTCCATCCTAAATTACCATAAGTAAATGATACAGTGTTAGGAAAACTAGCCCTAGCAATTTCTATAACACAATGTGCTTAATGTAGTTCCCCATAAGCTCTATCCTTTAAACGTTTGTTAACTCAGCTTCCTTTAGTCTTTCTCTTAAGTGACTGAAATGGAACAGTAGACACAGCTACTGTGTATTAAAATGCACAGTGAAGTGTAATTCTTCTCTTACCAATGGTTTGCATTATTTAAGGACTGGAAGCATGGAAGAAATTTGCATATTTTAGAGAATACTAAGTAAGGGTATTCTGAATAGATTGTAGATATATCTGTAGGGAATAGCACCTTTAAACCTAATATACACACTCACACACACACAGACAACATGCTCACACACATACACATACACCAGTTGAAAAGAAGTAAGAATCTCAAAGGATGAAACCAGCCCTGAGAGCAAATCAGGCTGTTGTTCCCAGGCTGCAGCATTGAAAGAATCTATGAAGTTTTGAGCCTGAAATAGCTAATGGCACCTACAAACATCTTAGAGCCTGCAACTTATCAAGCACTTTTCTGTGCTCTAAGGATAAGACTCTAAAACGGAAAATCAAAATTCCTTTGCTCAGAGAACTTTTATTTTTATCAGAAGAAAATGACATTAAACCAATGAATACACAATACACCATACAAAATCTCTTAGGAGTATGAAGAAATAATGCAAGGAAAGAGAATGGAGAATAATGAAAGTGTGTGTGTGTGTGTGTGTGTGTGTGTGTGTGCATATGCATACACACTAATGTATATAGGGTGCACAATAAAGGCTACCAGGAATAGGGGTTATCAAAGTAAAAATCTGATTAAAATGAGAGAGTGAGTAATGCAACACTGGAGGAAAAAGATGCTAGCCAGTGAGGAGGGGATGTACAGTCTTTTTTTTTTCTATAAAACATTGATATTTAATTTTGTAACTAAAGTGACATAGCAAAATAAGAATGTTATTTCTAATGTAAATATTTTAGTCAAAGTTGCATCAGAAATCAAATATTTCTTTGATCTTTTCCAAAAGACTTGTTATTAACAACCATTATAGTTATTAGCATTATATAGTGACACATTATTTAAAATATAAACCTTTCTCTTTCTCTTTATATGTGAAATATAAAATTACTCATTTTATAACATGATTCATATTTAAAAACATTTTAAATGGCATGAAGACTCTCAAAGAAAATGCCACTGGAATCACATAAAGTGCTCTAATGTTTGAAAGTGCCAAGCACAATGCTTGACACATATTAGGTGCTTCATAAATGTTTGTTCACTCATTCTCTCGTTTGCTCATGCACTTATTCAAAGTAATTCAGGATTAAGGAGAAATTGTATCATAATAAGAATTACAAGCACAATCTTTTATCAACACATTTGGCACTTTGACAATGCCTTTGGCAATGGAGAGTGGAGAATATGAGAGGATGATGATCAAGATTTCAAACTACTTGGCTAAATTTTACCAAAATAAACTCTGGTTAAATACTCATTGCATTTCTAAGTCCAAACTCTTCATGGCAGAGACAAGATTGGATTTCTGAAGTAGAAAAGAAGGGCATTGTCACCAAAATAGAATCAGCAAGGGAGAAAGTAGTTGAAGGTGAAATTAGTGAAATATCAAAAACCAAATTACAAAGCTATGATTAAGATTTTATTTGAAGTATAACAACAGAATTCTAAGAGCATTTAGAGGAGAACTGATACAAACTAAGCTTCACTTTTAAAAGATTACCCTGGCAATTTTGTGGAGAATAGACTCTAAGACAAGAGTGGATAAAGGTAGACCAGTTAGATGATCTGGGCACACTAGGAGTATAGATGAATTAGGATTTAGAGGTAGGACTGGCAAGAAATGTCAGGCTGGGTATATATTTTGAATGTTGATTCAACATCACTTGTTAATGAATTGGAAGTGGCTAGATAAAATAAATAAGAAATTATACCTTGTCTTCCATGGCTGATTGAATGAAGGAGGGTGCTATATACTAAAATGGAAAAAAAAAAGAATGCATTCAAAGAACAGAGTTAATCAATAGCTCTTATTAGCAGACATTCAATTAACAATATTGAATAGGCAATTGGATACATGTCTGGGATCCAGAGTAAATGTTAGGATTCAAGACAGTTTTACAGGGCATCAGTTTATGGCTGATAACTTTGTTAGAGCATAATCTAAGCTACTATTACAAAAAGATCTAAAAATATGACAGAAGTTAATTTCACTTTCATATAAAAGTCCAGTGGCAAGGGGCTACCACATAAGTCTTGGAATTAGTATATTTCTAATGAGGCCACTTGATTTGACTCACCAACCCTAGGCAAAGCCATTGCTATTTTAGAGAGAAGTTCCTTTCCTGATTTAATCCAGAGTGCATCTGCTTGTTTTTGAACCATAACCACTTTTCACACAGTGAGTCCCATCATCAAATTCAGTATTCTGGTGTTACAGTACTTGAGTGTTCAAACTTATACATCTATAGAGTACCAGGCAGTGTGGCAGACTCTAAATATACAATAAATAAAAGAGATTTGGTGCCTGCCTTAAAGAGAATGAAATCTATAGGGCAAACAGCATAAAATTGAAAAGTGATTCAGTCTACAGGAGAAATACAATGTTTAATAAAGATACCTAGGAAAGAAATGCCCTTAAGCTCAACTTTCAGGTTTCAGCTTGTAGACCCCTATCTGCTGACTTACAACATCCTTTGTTTTCCAAATTAGGACCTTCCTATTTAACCTATATCTGGTATTTTTCTTAACAACTTTTACATTTTGTCATAGAGTACCACCCAATTTGGCCCAAGTAAGTTTCCTTCTTTTTCTCAGAGTAGATAAAAAATTATCATCTTATATTGAAGCTTCGACACTCAAGAAGGAAAAGGGTTGTATCACAAGGGGCCTACAATCTGTGTAGCAAGCAACATCCGCAGACCATATGAATACTGTATCTTGTCTATATTTTGGGCTAAATATGAGCTTCCATAATGATTTATTGGAGTATTGTTTGCTAAATATTTTCTTTTTCTTTCTTTCCAACTTTTATTTTAAGTTAAGAGGGTACATGTGCAGATTTGTTACATAAGTAAATTGCATGTCACGGGGGATTGATGTACAGAGAATTTTGTCATCCAGGTAATTAGCATAGTACCTGATCAGTAGTTTTTCAATCCTCACCCTCTTCCCACCATGTACCTCAAGTATGCCCCAGTGTCTTTTGTTGCCATGTTTGTGACCATGATTACCCAATGTTAACTTCCACTTATAAGTGAAAACATGCTGTACTTGCTTTTCTGTTTCTGTGTTAGTTTGCTAAGGATAATGGCCTCCAGCTCCGTCCGTGTTGCTGCAAAGGACATGATTTTACTCTTTCTTATGGCTGCATAGTATTTCATGGCGTATATGTACCACATTTTCTTTACTCAGTCCACTGAACATTTTGAATATCACCCCTGCCTATACATAGTACTTACAAAATCTATATGAATGCAATTGTAATTGTCACATGAAAGACCATGTTAAAGCATTAATAAATTCACTATAGCTTCTTGATAGCATGTAGTTGTTCAAAAAAAGGATGCAAAAAGGGCAAGTATTGATTTTGCGGTTTATATTTGTGTTTCTTATAGTCTATTCTTCCCATGGCACTCAAAGTAAATGTATTAAAAATAAATCCAAATCATGCATTCCATTCAGAAAACTCAACTGACTTCCCATCTCATTCAGTGGCCTACAAGTTCCCACATGATTTTTTCTTGTTCCTGCATTCCTCATCTCTTTCTATTCTCCCTCTTGTTCACATGATTCTAGTCATATTGGACACACTGCAGTTCCTCAAGCTAAGCAAGTTTGTCTTTTGCAGTCAGTGTTCTCTCTCTCTGGAATGTTCTTCTCAAAGATATTTAGCTATCTTTCTCCCTCACATTCTCATTACCTTCCCAGATGTATAAGAAAATACTGTTGGCGTCCCATCCAGACCCCTTCGACTGACTGGGGCACCATCCTCAGCTGCTGTTGGTGTTGACTAAACAAAAACTTACAGCTGACCCTCATTTATCCCAGACCATTGATCTCAGCCAAAAGAAGGTGCTTCCCTCTAGGTCATGCCACATGACCTCAACAAGCGACCAACTGACACAGGCTACAAAAAGTCCAGAGGCTACCTCAAGGAGAGGCAGATTCTGTAGTACCATTGCTGCTCCAGAATTTCTTGTGGTTTATCTGAAAGTCTCCAGCAGAGCCAACATTCTTGCTGATCTTTCACCCAGCTCTCTCCTGTTTGTCTCACTTTTCTTGTGTTCGTAATCCTCTTCCCTCTGTTTGTCTCACTTTTCTTGTGTTTGTAATCCTCTTCCCTCAAATAAATCTTTTGAACATGAATCTTCATCCAGGCTGTACTTCTAGGAAACAGACCTAAGAGTTTCCTTCCTCAACCACCACACACCCAAGAACTCTCTGTCTCTCTTATCTTATTTTACTTTTTACATAGCTCTGGTTGCCATATTTCATAATATGCTTTTATCATTTATTTTTATGTATTCACTTTTTCTTTCAGTAGCATGTAAACTCCATGAGATCAGGGACTTTTTTGTTTACTGTATTCCCAAGCCTACAAAACTACTTACCCTATTATAGTTATTCAATAAATAGGCATTGCTGAATGCATGAATAAATGAAATGAGACAATGAATATATTTTATCATTACTTCAAGATACCTTGGCTGGGCTCGGTGGCTCATGCCTGTAATTCCAGCACTTTGGGAAGCCAAAGTGGGTGAATCACTTGAGGTCAGGAGTTCAACACCAGACTGTCCGACATAGTGAAACTCGTCTCTACTAAAAATATAAAAAATTAGCTGGGCCTGGTGTAATCCCACCTACTCAGGAGGCTGAGGCAAGAGAATCACTTGAACCCAGGAGCTGGAGGTTGAGGTGAGCCAAGATCATGCCACTGCACTACAGCCTGGGAGACAGAGCAAGACTGTCTCGAAAACATCCAAAAAAAACAAAAATGATGCCTTGTTCTTGAAAACACTGGGAACCAATGGCCTGAATTAATTTCATTTACAGTAAAGAATGACCCTGTTAGGAACCACCATGTGTTCTAAGCTCTTTCAAACTACATCAACACAGGATATGCTGTGAGAATTGGTTCATTAACGTATCCTTCACAAGCCTTCCAGACTTTAAATTCAAAGTCTTTATCTTGCTGTACTGTCATAATTATTCAAATTTCCCTCTGGATTTCTTAATTAGCCTATGATTCTTAAATAAAAATTTGTTTTCAATCAGCAGTATTTTAAACTCAGATCTTAAAAGCTCATACTGAAAACAACTAAATGAAAATTTATATATTTTAACAATGAAAGCTATTAAATAAGGAATGCATTATAACTATAGAAGGGACAGTGTGCACATCACTCATATTTAGTCAGAGACAATCCCTAGAAGGAATCTAGGGAAGTTTCTGAAAATTGATTTTAAAGTAAGTGTTATTTTATTACACAGACACTATTTGGCTGTAAAGCCAGCAAAAAAGGAATGGAGCCTACATCAGAGCTTTTATATGAAGGAAATACTGAAATTAGATATGACACATCAAAAATATTTAAATATGAAACTACAGAGACTCTGGCTGAGTTGCAGCCTCTTCAGTTCACATGCTCTCTAACAGAATTCAGCCTTGATGAGTGTTTGCAGAAAATTGTCTTGATTGTCAACCACACTCCACAAAATGATGGGTAATTTGACTTTTACAGATTTAAAAAGTCGGAAAGGATTTGAGGTTGCCTGCCAACTCCACAGAAGTCTTTTCATTAATCAATAAATCAAGTTTTATTTAATTTTTTCACAAAGAGAATTTTGTGGTCATAAAGGCTTGCAGTCTGCTCCATTAAAAATAAAGAAATCTTCTAAAGAGACTCTCTCAAACATATTCAAATACAGGACTTGGGAAGATATTTCATTCTAATTTGGGAGTGCATAATGAATGTACTTCTTTGTAGCTAACATTTAATGCCATTGCTTTTATGGTTTATAATGTAAAGTTTGTTTCCTTTTATTCAACAGAAAGGTCAATGTGACTAATAATTAGAATTATGACTCTGAGAGAAGAAGACTGTAATTAGACTATTTTTCAGTGAATAACGAAGTGTCAGAAAAAAGAAAGTGAAACCTTTGTGTCAGCAAAACTGGTTTACATAAGGACAGGAAAAGTGATTCTTTTATGCAGATGCACACTTATGTGACCTTCCAATAATCTAACTTAATAATTTAATAATTATTATACACAAAAAGCATGGTCTAGATATTCAAAATAAAGCAATGGTTCTCAACCAAAAGTGATTTTGCCCATAAGAAGAGATTTGGCCATTTTGATTGTTATGACTAGAGGGGTGTCACTGACTTTTTGAGGGTAAAGTCCAGGAATGCTGCCAAACATCTTACAATACCCAGACAGTGCCTCACAACAAAGGATTATCCAGTTGCAATGTCAATAGTGCCAATTCGGAGGAACTCAAAACTTACAAAACCTTTTGATTTTGAAGTTAACAAGTAAGCTTTAAAGTATCCCAGAGTAATTGGAGCTCCATGATGAGATGGCTATCTATTGACATTACATTGTGAGATACATTTTGTAACCATTGTTGATTGAAAGGGAGAAAAATGAAGGACACTATACTACTTAGAACTGAGCATTCTGAGATAGTACTAGGATTCAGTACACTTAGATCTCATGTAAATGCCCATTGGGGATATCCATTTATTGGGTAGGAGGCAGGTTAGAAGCACTCTACCGCAAACTCCCTATGTGGCAGAGTTTTAGGGGAATAGTTACAAAGATCTTCCTATCTTCATTTATCCAATGACACAGTCAGTGAGCTAATATTTATTGAGGGCTTACTCTATGCTGGACACTGTTTATGTTTTGGCCAACATGGTTAATGTGATCCCTGCATAGAATTCCCTTTTCTAATACTGCTTTGCTTTATGAAAATGTTAGTTCTTTCATTCGAAGTTATTGTTTTTGTTTCTTTTGCACTCCTGTAACTATTTTCTGCAAATATTTGGAGCAAATTCATGGTCACTGTATAAAAATTAAAAACTTTTAAAAAATTTAGAGAAGGCTTACTTTTCACTTTTCTGGTTCCCAACATAGCAGAAAGACTGAAAACCATTTATGCTGACCACCAGGTATTTTCTTTCTCTGGAGAACTCCTGGCCCAAAGACAGGCCAATGTCCCTATTACAGACTGAATTGTGTCACTCTATTCACAAATTGATATGTGGAAGTCCTAATGCCAGAATGTGTACCTCAAAATGTGACTGCATTTTGAGATGGAGTCTTTAAAGAGGTAATTAAGATTAAATGAGCTCATTGGGTATAGATTCCAATCTAATATTACTGATGTCCTAAATAGAAAAGAAGATTAAACCACAGAAGCAGGCACAGAGGGAGGGCCATGTGAGGACACAAGGAGAAGATGGCCATCTACAAGCCAAAGAAAGAGGTCTATAAAGGAGTAATATTGCTGAGCCCTTGATCTCAGACTTTTAGCTTCCAGAATTGTGAGAAACTAAATTATTATTGATTAACCTACCCAGTCTGTGGTACTTTATTATGGTAGCCATACAAATAAATAATGTTGGATGGGTACTGGATGAGCAAGGACTATGAAATTTTCTGGACTTCCCCCCAGCTGAAAGTGTAGGCCTGGACAAGTTATTTAAACCATGTAAATCTCAGATTCTCTATCGGTAAAATGACAAAATTAACTGGGTGATTCCATCATTTCTGAAGCTATATTGCTACATTTTTACAAAGAAACAAATAATTAAAAATATTATTTTACCAAGTTTTGAACTTGTTTTTAATATCAAAAGATTATTTAAATACACAGCCAAACCTCACCTTTTAGAAGTCAGTAGTATCAAAAAATGTAGAGCAAATGACTTGAGGTTAATTACTTTTATAAGCTAACATAGTAGAAAGTTTTACAAGCCAATCATTTATAAATTATTAAAAATATGATTTTTACTAAGAAACATTGCCTCTGAAGACATTACAAGACCAATGAAAGAGTTAAAATTTCATAAACATTTTGTTTGTCAGATGGATTGACATAAACTGATTAAAACAAGAAAATCTTTTAGGCATTTATATATTTCTCTGTTTTTCTTTGTTTAATTGCATCTCAATCTACCTACTATTTTTACAGCCTAACAATAATTAGATGAGTAACAACTGATGAGTTTTCCTCAGCAGGATTTTGAGTAACATATGAAAGAAAAGTGTTAAATAAAGCAAATCCATAAAAGTAATAAGGTAATCAAAGGGAAGATTGCAAAAGGTGGCAAAAACTAATGGCACTTGAATTATTAGAAAATAATGACAAGGGACTATGTGAAGAAAGTAATTGAAGAAAACAGATATACTTTCAAATTACTTTGCCCAGAATAGCAAACACTCTGGCCATTAGCTTTAAATATGAAAAATATAAAATATTTATCTGCATAATATTTTATATGTTAGTCATAAAATTAAAACTGGGCATCATATTTTAAATTTTGACAGTATTTGGGGGAGGGGAAACAATATGAAAAAAAAAAAAAGAAGAAAAAGAAAAACCATTGGCCTAAAAAGCCAAACCATCTGGTGAAGTCGTGAATGACTGAGTTGAACAGCAGGGGAGCCTACTGTTAATCATTTTTACAGTCAATTAAGAATTCTGTAGAGAATATATTGAAGAGTCGTATAAAATGTACAGTGACTCAAATAAATTGCTTAAGAAAAAAAATCAAAATCAGTTAAGAGATATTGTATTACTTTCAAACTTGAATAATTAAAAACTTACCAGAACAAAAGAAGTGTTTGCTTATTGCTGTGATGGAGCTATGTCCTCCAAATTATAAGAATCCTCTACTTGATTATATTGTTGCTGACATTCCAAGAGGACTGGAAAATTTTCTGTGTCCTACACTTAGTAAACACCAGGAGATATTTCTTATTAATGCTTCAATTTTGAAACACAGGACAAAATCTATCCTTAGTTGTAGGCGACAAACTGTTTGAAACTGAATACAATTAAACATTCTTTGTAAATAAATCTTTTACATTGTTAGCTCTCCTCACAAATTCAATCTTTCCTTCTCCTCTTTCTTCTTTGTTTTGTTGTGTTTTTTTTTTCTTTCATTTAAAAAAAAGAACTTATTTTAGCTTACCTGAGATTAGGACACAAACTAAACTACAGACTTGACTTTTCATCCTTCCTAGGACAGGTGTGGCCAAGGGAATAAGTTTAGGTCAAATAGGATGTGATCTCAAAAGACATGTGCATGTATAGATTCATTGCCTTGAAGATGAAGTCAATCATTCTGAACTTCCTTTCTTCTGCCTCCAATCCATGTGGAAGAGGATCATACCCTATATAATGTTGGAACTTCAATCAGGATATTATCCTATCCTAAATATGGATCTGTGACTCTCTGCAGTAAACCTATTCCACTGGTCTTGATCTCTCTCCTTTGGTGGAAATATAAGGAAACAGCCTTCAATTTCATGTAAAATAATTATTTTTATTCATTTCTTATAAAGATTTATCTTGTATCCTACCTAATATAAAAATTTGATAGAGATGTAAGATACCACAATAATACATATTCAAAATATTTGTCATTGGCTTAGCAATTAGATAGATGAAGGGTAAGAAACAGATATTAAATTGCGAGAAGCTAATAACCTATTTTACTCCACAAAACTGATAGTAAAAAATGCAACCTATGAGAAATTGGAAGTCCAGCAACATTCATGCTGATCTCATTGCTCTAGAAAACTGATTGGAAAACTCAGGATATTGGTGAGTGTTTATGGCTCCTTGCTTTTAGAAAAGTCCTTCAGGATAAAAATGAGCTCATGTATAACAGGACAGTTTGCAAGAAGAGACTGAAGGAAACGGGGTTTTCCTAATGGACACCCTTTCTCTCTGCAGAATTTCGTCTACATTGACTGAGAGATGTGTGGCCTCACAGAACTAGAAAAATTAACTACTTTTGTGCTGCAAATAGCAGAAGCTAGGTCTATCCTTCAGAGTCTTTCTTAAAATCCTCTCAGTAAGAATTTTTAGTCGAATAATGGGAGCAACCTAGGTTTGAAGTTCAAGTGAACTTCCTAGTTAAAGTCTGTATTTTTAGATGACTTTTGTATTAGTCAGGTTTCTCTAGAGGGACAGAACTAATAGGATATTTATATCCTATTAGTGTGTGTATATATATATAATAATAAACTCCTGTGTGTGTGTGTGTGTGTCTATGTGTGTGTGTGTGTATACACATAGTTTATATTAACTTACAAGATCGCAAGGTCCCACAATAGGCTGTCTGCAAGCTGAGGAGCAAGGATAGGCAGTCCGAGTCCCAGAACTGAAGAATTTAGAGTCTGATGTTCTAGAGCAGGGAGCATCCACCATGGTAGAAAGATGTAGGCTGGGAGACTAGGCCAGTGTCTCCTTTTCACATTTTTCTACCTGCTTTATATTTCCTGGTGGCTGATTAGATTGTGCCCATCAGCATATTGTGTCCCCAGCCCACTGACTCAAATGTTAATCTCTTTTGGCAACACTCTCACAAACACACCAGGATCAATACTTTGTATCCTTCAATCCAATCAAGTTGACGCTCAGCATTAACCATCACAACCTTAAACTAACCAGTATTAAATCGAAGTCGAGAGGGAGGACTCAAGCACAGAAGCAGCATCTAAGAAAAAAAATCTCACAGGCTTAAGAACTGTGAATAAAGAAATCTTTAAGTGTCATGACTTTTACATAAATTTTATGAGATGCAAGTAGGCTGGAATCTTACTGAGATTTGGAAAAAGGAGGACTCATTGCAAAGAAGCCCCATATCTGACCCATGAGAGCCTATGATTGTCCCTAAAGCAGTGCTTATGGAGGGCATATTCTCAATGCATACTTTAGTTCTGGCAGAGAAAGGTAACAGACAAAATAAAATCTTACTCCACCCAAAAGGGAAGTGCCATGTGACTTAAAGGAAAATGGATCCGAGTTCCTCTCAGAGATCGAGGCAAGAGTTCAGCTGAAGAATTTAGTCCAGTGCACGAACAAATGTCTTAAAATTATTGCATACCAGATTTTTGTCATTTCTGTAAAGCAACTGTCTGCACCTATTCTTTTTATTTTATTAGCAGGAGCTTATCACAGTAGTTCTTATGTTCCAGCTTCTTGTTGCATATTCAGTTTCAGGGACATGCAGAATTTGTAAATTAGTGTATAAGTTATCACACTGCAAAGGACAAAGTTCAAACTTGACAGAGAAGAAAGTGCAACACTCAAACAGCCTCAATTTTTATGTGAATAGGATAAAGAAACATTGACTAGCTGATTTGAGAAAGGAAAGAGCATGCTTACATGTGAGGAGAAGGTACTCACGGAGTGGCCGGAGGAGCAGAGTGAGTCAGACAGTTCACCAGTATTTGTTACCTACATTTTTCTTTTAAAAGATAGACTCTGGGATTTTCACTGGCCATCTCTTCACCCATCTTACAGACTATGCTTCCCAGGTTTTCTTGCAGCTAAGCAGGACATTGTGTCTACATTTGGCCAGTGGGATGTGAGAAGTTATGTGAATACCTTTTAAATTTTCCTCTGAAAAACAAAGATATTTGCTTTGGATTTTCTTGCCCCAGTTATTGCAGACATGGCGATCTAACTTTGGCAAAGTAGACAAGAATATTCTAGAGGATAATGGAGCAATAGAATAAATGAAACCATGTACCTGAAATGACCTAGGAAGGCTGACCACCCCAACCAGCCTAGACCGCTCACTTCTGGATTGTTACATTCAAAAGCAATAAACTTAGGCTTCAAGTTTGTATCTGGGACTCCCTTACAGTAACATCTGAGTCTGCATCCTCACACAATTTTATATAAATTTAACCTAACAAACTTGTAGCTACAAAGGACAGTTAGTATTGAGAAATAAAGCCAAATTTATAAAGGCATGTATCTGAAAGAAAATAGTAAACTTTTATAGAACAGGCATGATGAAAGACTATTTTTAGTGGAAGCAAGGAAAGTATCAGATAGTTTCTGGAAGGCCTGCTGTGATGGATGTTTTCCACACAGATGTTAGACTCAGGCACTTTATTTAATTTCAAAAGGTGCACTATATGTACATCTGTCTCAATAAACGATCATATTTTATAATTATAAGACTCTTTAAATCATCTGTCAGACACATCCAGATGCCAAATAAGTCATAACCTTCAGTGTTAAAACCACTACTCAAAAATAATTTATACACTTGGGAAATAAAAATTAGTGATTCTGAAGGCATTTCTGAATGTGCTGTTATATGCCCAAGATCGTACAAAGTCTTCAGGACATGGACAAGGATAAGATATTGTATCTAAAATCAAAGATGTTCTAACCTTATTGAAGGTACAATAATCTACTTTAAACCATTTTTAAGTTGCTATTTAAAATGCTTCTAGCTATAATTTAATTGAAAAATTACTAATATTTACATGTATTATACCAGTGTGTTAAAAACCAAATAACTAATGTAGATGACAGGGCAATGGATGCATCAAACCACCACCATGGCACACGTATACCTATGTAACAAACCTGCATGATCTGCACATGTACCCCAGAACTTAAAGTATAATAAACTAAATAAATAAACGAAATAACTAAGAAATTCCTCCTCTCATAAAAGAACTTATGAGATGTGAGTGTGAAAGAGAAAGAAAAGATACAAATAACTCTCACACAGACACACACAGTTACACACAATCACACATGTAAATAATATAAGGCAGATGTCAAAAAAAGAAACAGATAAAATATGTTAGTCCTACCGATATTCTGGTAGATTATAGGCACCAAGATTCCTAACTATTGGGAAATGGTTAGGAATAGAAAATATTTACTTACCCATCCATTCAACCTATGTTTTTAAAAAGGCATTTATTATACATCTTGTATTATGTTCTAGGTACTAAGCTCCTGCTGATGGCCACAAGAGTGTCCCCTGAACAACAGCTTAGTTTTGCAATGCAGCTATTCTGGCCAGGTGCTGGCTATGCCCAGGTCAGTGGGAATGCATGACCCTGCTCTCAAGGAGCTTACAGTCAAGAGAAGAGGAAGTAGGGGTGGGAGAGAGCATTACCCATGGAAACGAGACAAAATAATGAGCAAAGTCAAAGGAAAGGACAGTTGAGGAAGGAAGGTAGCATAACAATATTCTGACAAATTAGGGGAAATATAGAAATACAATAGCAGTCAGTGTCAAACATTGGGAATAATATATTGTAAATAAAACTAGAAATAATATCTGAGAAGCTCATAATCTAATGGAAGAAGTGGAATTGGAAACAAACTATTGTAAAATACTAAGATAAGTATTTTAATCAAAGACATATGCAGCATCATGAGAGCAGAAGTGTCAGATGGCTTCTACCTTAAGAGAATCAAGGGTGGGTGAACAAATTGTTTACTGAGTACTATACTTATTTTTGGCTGACTGAATGAATGAATAATTCATATTTATGATCCTTCATTCTTCTCTGGTTTGCACCAAGGTGTGTGTGTGAGAGAGAGAAATTCAAGACGTTTATTTAAAATGACAAAGCATACAATAAAAAAGGAGCCAATAAATAGAAAAGGGCACCTATATTTAAACTTTAAGACTGAATTCGTTTTTGTCAGCTCTATGTGTTATCTTACTAACCAAAAATACCCAGATTAAAAAAATGCTGTGCTCCGGATGTCACATAACTTCTTATTCTGTAATTCCTACAGCAGCTTGTACTACCTTTGTGTTGACTCTGGCTTAGAATTCAAAACTTCTTTGAGTGTCCCTGAAAGGATATACTAATGCCTAAGTAAAATTAATGATTAGTTTACTGAAGATTTCATAAAAAACTCAGAAGTGGGCATTTACATCCTCTACAGTAAACAACTTAAAAGTTAATATCAATCTTTCTATATGTAAAATTTTTCTCCTGAACACTCTGCCATCATGAATCATATTGGTCTTCCTCTCACTCAGATCCCAGCCTAGATGTTTCCCTCTCTCTGACCTTCTTTTCATTCTGTTATTCTTATTTCCTCCTGCCCTAACTCAGGAGCCTGAAAGTTCCTCTCTATGTCTAACGCACAACAGTTAGCAACAGTATTTTTTTCTTGAGCATGTACTTGGGGTCTTACACGCTACCTTCATAGACTAAATAAAGTATATTTTCTCAAGAAATGCTGATAATTTCTCTTAAGAGAATTCTATTGACCAAGATGAAGTTTTTCATCTTACTGCATTATGAATCATCTCATGTTATCTATTGTTGTTTAACAGTGCCTATGTATTTTAATCAAAAAGTAGTAGACATTCTTTTACATACATAACTTAAAAGTCCTGCTAGTACTATAAATGAATTAAAACAAATATAATAGATATTCCTCAGGTTCCTTCTGGCCTTTGATCCTTATTTACTATCCCACACTATGAACTTTGACAAAGTGAACAACCATAAGCCTCATAAAAACAGTTCTCAGAAGGTACTCTCTCTACGGTTACTAAGATTGGACTGCACCAACAATTCCAAGCAAGAGGCACAAAAATGAGACTAAAGTTTAGCTGAAAGTTTTGCAGGAATTAAAGAAAAAAACTGTTTACCTGAGCCAAACCATAAGGACACATGCCCATCTCTTTTCCTTTCCCTATAAAACTCCAATCTTGTTTCAACTCAAGAAACTACCTGATTTTTAGATGCTTCGGATATGCATCAACTGTATCCTATCTTTGAATCACTTAAATTACATTATTTTGATAGCACATAAATACAGTGATAAGTTGCACCAAAAAAAAAAAGCCCATTATTTATCATGTGATCAGTGGCTTACAGAGAAAAATAGAAAACCTCCTTTTCTCCATTTCTACAATAGCAGATGGCAGGTCTTGTGAAGGAGTCATTTGCTTGAAATAGCTGAAGATGAGGAAAGTTCTTTCCGTCTGAACTGCAATCTTCTCTGTGGCCCACTTTCTGGTGCCAGCACATCCTGCTCTTCCATCGCCATTCCAGACATTACAGGCTTACAGCAAGTTTTGGCTGCCTCCTAACTGTCATGTGTAGCCTAAATCTCTAGCTGCGCACCCAGCAGCCCTCTCTAGAATCACAGGAGGGATCTTCAGAACTTATTGTATTCTCATTTTGTTAACATCTTTTTCCTGTTTCCTGTGAAACTGTCTCATTTGTCTGCAAAGGATAACCACCAGTTTCTCTTGGATCTCTGTGCTTAACTCGTCATCGAAGATGAACTCTATACCATAATCACATTGTAAATTGGACTTAACGAAGATTTCCAAACCTCTATCAAACATTAATGAGAATCGAGCACTGTGAGGTTTAGATTAGATTTATCCACAAGGAACTTTAAAGAGAAGAGATGGCAAGGCAGAAATCACATCCAGACAAAGGAACAGCACCAGCTAACAGACCAGGACTTAAAAGCCAGCAACACCCTATTTAAGAAGTACTTGACTTAGGCTATCCTACTGAATATTTATAGTGATAAAAGGAGAATAAAACATTGAAAGCAAGTTGTAGTCATATTTTGGAAGAATCATTATATAGGACTGAGACCTTTCCTTATAATTTAGTACATGATAATAAACTATGAATACATTGAAAAGTGGGTAATAGAATCAGGATCCTCATTTGAGATTAATCTAGATGTCATATACAGAAAGGATTGGAAGAGAACGGTTCAGGAAGAAAGCAGACCAATTAGAAGCTGTTGAAATTTTTTAAAAGGAAAAAAACCAAAGGAACATAAAAAATGTAAGACCTTCAAAAGTTGACAACTTCGATGTTGAAAGAAAAGGAGAAACAGACTCAAAGATGATTCTGAATGTTGATCCTTAATGACAGAGAGGATATCATTGCCAGAGAGAGTGATGAAGGAGGTTGGGAGGGAAAGGTAATATATGACAAAATCATGAGCACTCATCCTGGAATTTGAGACTGTGGAGAAAAAGAGAATTTTGTAATTTTTTTTTTTTTTCTGTAAACTGGCCTTTCTCCAGAGCCCATGCATTCTTGGGAATAATTAAATGTGCAAAACAGTTTAAAGATTAGTTTGAATCCAGTATCTGTTCAATACAATGTGTTCAGATGATTAATCCCTACTTCCGGGAGAAGAGTATGGCTTATTGCCCTTATGCAAGAAAGAGGAAACAGAATCCTCTGATGTTCATGGTGTCTTGCTCTTACCCTCCAGTGGTTCAACAGTGCCCTTTGTCCTCCTGGATTCTGATTGTTTTGCTCTCTTCTGATGCTGAAAGCCTATGACTAACACATCTCAAAGGCCAAGGCTTGGCACAAACACTGCTGCCTGTGAAATTCATACCTCACTACTTTTACCTCAAATCTTGCTGTAGAAACCTCAGAAGTCTACCTGCAACACTTATTTGACCCTGGTTGGGGTGGTCCTCCCTTCAGTCCTTATTTGGGAATGACTTTATTTCATCTACAGTGACCCAATTCTGGCAAGATCTATAGGGAACCAAGGGTGCCTTAGAAAAGTCACACTTGGAACCACTTTTTTTCCTACAGGCTACACTGGTCATCACAACTTGAAGTGATTCTGCATCAGGGTTTTGCAGACCCCCTGAAGTCCTGAAGTCCTAAATGGGAAACAGGGGTCTCCCTTTGACTTCACTAGTATTCTCTCTCTCGTCCAGAGCCCAGAGAAAGGAAAATGTGCATCTATAGTTAGTTGTTTTATTCCACTCTCTCTGTCTCTTTCTTCCTTCCAGAATCTACAGGACAAGACTTCATAAAGAGCAGGGTTATGCCCTTTAAATTATAGAGGAGCTCTGAATTGACTGCTCCAAGATGGATTATTTATTTGCAAATATGAGGAATATAAAAATAATGGAACTTCTGTCTAGGGAACAGCTAACAATCTGATTTATCAATATGGAAGCAAACAGCCAGAATCAACCTCAACCTCCCAAAGGGTTTCTTCCATCTTACTTATTTATTCCTTTCTCATTTTTTTTTGGTTTGGGTGCTTTCTGTCTGCATTTCTACAGCAACAAATCCTAATCTTCCTCAGGCATATTGTTGCCTCAGGCAAACTAAGACAATGGTCTTGTACTGTGAAAGGCAAAAATAAAAAAGCACATCAATACTTTTTTAAAACATTACCCTCACTGTCCATGTTTAGTTTAAGCTACCTGCAGAACATTTAGGAAAGTAAATCTCCGTTGGTAACCTGGAGAGATTTGTTTTTCCATTTTAACTTAAAGTCGAAGCAATGTTCCAGTTTTTATTCAGCCTCTCATTATGATTAACCATCACTAATAGAGCTTGGCCATAAACCAGGAGGCGTTTTTTTTTTTTTTTTTTGAGACAGAGTCTCACTCCGTCATCAGGCACCAGGCTGAAGTGCAGTGGCGCGACCTCGGCTCACTGCAACCTCCGCCTCCCAGGAGGCGTTTTATATCTTTAAACTCAAGTAGATTAAAGAACACACTCGGTTTCTTGGAAAGGATAGTAAGAATTTAACATATCCAATAATAATTACTGGGTACCACAAGTCCCAAGACAAACCCTTATTTAACAATGGTAATTATCTTGTAGTACCAGCACTATAAAACTCAGCTGAGAAGAGACAAACAGGTCATCAGATCTGAAAAACTCCTGGAAAAGTCAAAAGAAGAACCACAGAAGAGTAATAATCAGATCACAGCCAAGAGTCAAATATCTCATAAATACCAAGGTCAAAGCAAACATAGACCCAAGACCTACCAGATACAACAAAATCAGAGCCAAAGGGTGCAGGAAGAAGACAGTGCACTGGGTCAATTGGGAAGCATTTAGGTTAGCAAAAAGTTAAAAGTTGCAAAAGGCTAGTAGGCACCAGGATAAAATAGCTTTAGAAAGCCATAGGGATAAGATAAAAATTTAGAAATAATTTCTAGTTTCTTTTTTCTCATAGGAATTGGTGCTAGATTGACCTGTGGGCAGTTGAGGGGCAATGATTATTTTTCTTGAGGCTGAGGTTACTTCTGGTATTTGCCCCACCCAAGATCTGGATATTCTAGGTCCTAACTGATTAAGTCGGGTTAGGAAAGAGGAAAAATTGAGATCCAAATACTGAGAATCGAGAGTGACTACAAATGGAGATTACTTTTGGGTTGGCAGTACTTTAATTTGAAGGGAAAACAGAGATGGGATCAGAGTTCAGCAAAGAATATGGGAGCCTTGGGTGATAGTCTGGAACACTAAGTGGAAACTAGGAGTTCCCTGTGGAACAGATGATTCAAGATGTATAGGTGAGTCAAAGAAAATGTAATAGCGGACAGTGTTCAAGCTAGAGCAGTGGCAGTCGGGAATTCAGAGAGATTGGTAAGACATCTCTAAGTGGCCTCCGAATAAGGAGACCATAACTATTAAGCAGGTTATTATTTCATTTAGAATAATGAAAACAATTTATACCAAAATGGTAGAAGTCCAAGCTCTACATATGAGAACTGGACAGCTTTCACTTAACTAGGCATTTTCAAATCTGTGTATCTTAGCAACAGTAGCTCATTAAACTTCTTTTCCATGATAGTCAGTGTGAATTTAAATGTCATCAACACAGCTGGGCGTGGCAGTGCATGCCTGTGATCCCAGCTACTCGGAAAGCTGAGGCAAGAAAGGGATTACTGAGTCCAGGGTTTCAGTGATGTGGTGTGCTATCAGCATGCCTGCAAATAGCCACTGCACTTCAGCCTGGGAAACACAAAATGGCCATGTCTCCAAAAAAAAAAAAAAAAAAAAAGACAGTGCCAACAATAAGCAGTGAAAATCCCTCAAGTTAGCAGAAAGTAAGTTCTTAATTGACACCTTTAAAGTTAGGTTCAAAGTATTTCAACATTTGTGTAAATACTTTTTACGGAGTTACTGTCAAAGACATGAAGTCAGATACTTTCCTCTACAAACCTGCTACTTTTTATTTTTATAAGCCATCATTTTATTCAAAATGTAGATCATTTAATGCCCCCTCATCTAATCAACAACTATCAGTATCTTCTTGATATATCAGTATGACAAGCATTCAGTTCAGTGCTGTGAGGGATATAAAGATACATGACATACGGTCCTTGTCCTGAGGACTTTGGAAAAAGTATACTTTTGACTGGTTATGGGAAAGGATTATAGGGTTATGTTGCAGGATTCCATTTCTTCTGGAAAAGGTGATGTTTGCTAGGACTAACAGCAGGTTTAACAGAAAAACAAATCACACATCTTCAATAGTAGCAGTTACAACTTCAGAGTGTCAAAAACATTTATGTTCACAGGAAAAGGAAGACGAAGGAAAGTAATGATCTTCTATTTGCAGCTCAAAATGAGGCCTCTCAAACTACCAAGGAATCATGAGGTGAGGAGATACAAAAAGGACTTTATCATTTATTATACTTATCTTTCATGAAAGCATTCATAAATCACAATAATTGTTATCTATTTCATTGTTTATGCAATACCTACTCTTCCCATTTGACTGTCAGTTCCAGAAGGGTAGAGGCCACATCTGCCGTGTTGATCATTGCACAACCAAGCCTAAAAATTACTGGAACACAGCAAATAGCCAAGAAACATTTATTGAACGAATAGAATTTGGACTAAATTTCAAGACTGTCAATATGACATGAAGAAGGCCCAGATGAACTCTCCAAGTCACCGGGGATTTAGTTAAGAGCTATCTTGTGTCTCATTGAGCTTGAGGTCATCCCATATTGAAAGATGCCAAGAGACCAGATTGGTTTCACAACCTCTAGAAGACCTTGATCTTGTTCAGATCACCCATGCCAGTGAGAACACAGGCATTTCCTGAGGGACCTTTGAAATAAAGAACATTTCATGGCAGAGGGTCACCCTTGACATTCTGCCTCGTGACACTGTAACAGAGCCATTTAGCAAGCCAGCTTTAGAGAGGGGCCTCAGCCCAGACTATTTTCTGTGCTGCCCTTCAACCTGTTTGAAGCATTTTCTAGTTCATTCTTGTTGGGGAATAATTGCATTCTTTCCATTTTAAATTAGTTTCCCTATTGTGTTTTAACTCTGAGTTTTTATGTAACATTCTAGTAAGATCTTCAGACACCCCAGCAGGGGGTTACATTACACATAAAATTGCTGCTTAACTGACATCAGTTTTGGAACCCTGCCATTTGGGTATAACTTCTCATTTTTGCCCTTCAAATGAACTGTATATAAATAGACTCAAAATAAACTCATTATGGAGATGGAAGTTGAACATATGTCTGAAATGTCACAGCATTCTTTGCAGCCACTGTAAGATTGTCTATATAGATTACCATTTTTATTTTCAATAATAAAAGCTTTCACTTTGAAGCTAAGTTCTAGAGTTTAAAGCATAGCTCAACAAATTTTTGTTTGATATAGAAACACCATTTTTTAAAGTCTTATTTTCTGCCAGTGGGGTACCATTGGGAATTTTATAATAGTTAAATGACAAAAATTCATGTCACAACTCTCTTAGCACAAATAGCTTTTTCAAGAGTTGAGCAACAATCTGGCTTTATTTGCCCACATTCAAGTGTCAAAGATAATATAAATCAAACATGTTCTGATGTATATGTGTATAGAGTCAATATAAATGTGTTCAATAACTGTAAATGGAATCAAATCTTTAGGAAAGAAGAAACTTAAGTGTCTGGAATAAAAACTTTAGGTTAAGACCACATAGGCTCCAAGTTCAGGCTACTGATTAATCTATAAGCTATAAACTCATACTAAAAGATAATTTGGGCCAGGTGCCATTGCTCATGCCTGTAATCCCAGCACTTTGGGAGGTCGAGGCAGGCAGATCATGAGGTCAGGAGATCAAGACCATCTGGGTCAACATGGTGAAACGTCATCTCTACTGAAAATACAAAAAAATTAGCTGGACATGGTGGTGCACGCCTATAATCCCAGCTACTTGGGAGGCTGAGGCAGGAGAATTGCTCAAACCCAGGAGGTGGAGATTGCAGTGAGCTGAGATCGCGCCCCTGCACCACAGCCTGGGCAACAGCAAGAGACTCTGCCCCAAAAGAAAAAGATGATTTAGAGTTTAAAGAAACTTATATTAGTTAGAATTGTCTATATTTTGCCTTAGTAACAACACCAATATCACAGTGTCATAGTAACAAAAGTTTATTCCTCACTCAGATAAAGGCCACCGTCCAGGTGACTTTAATGTGTGACATTTCCCTCTCAACACCAAGTTTCTGGCATCACTGGAACATAAATAATCATGGAGACAACCACATCAGCTCATCAGGAGCTAAGTCTCAAAGTAGGTCTTTTAACTCCCAGTCTTGGACTACTGAGCAAGACTAATTGCAAAGCCCCATGTAATGCAAAAAGGCTAGAAACATAGTTTACTAAGTACAAAAAGGTGGGGAGAACTGGTGACATTGAACACTAATAATAATAATAATGTTTACCTCAAAACTCCATCAAAATAAGACAAGCTTGACTTGAAACTGCCCCTCTCTGTACTGGGTTGAATAATATTCCTCAAAATATATGCCTAACGGGAACTTCGACATAGGATCTTTCTGGGAAATAGGGTCTTTGAAGATGTAGTTAGCTAAGATGAGTTCATATTGCTTTAGGATGGCTACTAAACCCAAAGACTGGTGTACTTATAAGAAGGTCATGTGAAGATACAGAGCGGCACACAGGGAGAATACCTGTGACAATGGAGATAGAGATTGAAATGATGCTTCTACAAGTAAAAGAATGTCATTGATGGCCAGCAGTCACCAGAAATTGGACATGGAACAGATTACCTCAGATCCTCCAGAACAAGCCAGCTTTGTCAACACCTTGATTTCAGAATTCTAGCTTCTAAAACTGTGAAAGAATAAATTTCTGTTATTTTAAGCCAGGCATTTTGTGGTCATTTGTTATGGCAATACTAAGAAATTGATACACCATCCCCTCCAACAACAACAACAAAAGTATTAGGTAGACAGTTTAATCACTTCTCACTTGTTTCTGACCTACAGACAAGTACAGAAACACTGTTACACCAGCTCCCCTCAGGGGCTTGGCTTTAACTCAGGATATTCACTTTGAAGAAACAGTCATAAAATACATTACACTGAACTATTTAAACTCAACGGGGCATCATTTAATGTTCAACCAAAGGATGCATCTGCTCTCCTTAGGTTAATATTCTGTTAAAGTATTTGTTCTGGAACTCTGAAAATTTGTGAGGAATTTGAAGTCTGCAGGGAAACTAAGAGCATTTAGAATGGAACTAATGGTCTGTACACTTCATTGTATTTTTACTGCTTCTGTAGCAATGTAGAGGTAAGGCATATTAGGTTGGGGTTAGAAACTAGGGTTAAACACTTATAAGAATGTCAGGCATTCTGTGCCAAGGTCACCATTTAGCAATTTCATAAATAATTAAATGGAATGCCAAAAGTAGGTTACAATAAAAATCAGGTCAATGAGAAGATAAAAATGAAGAACTTAAATTATTTCTTTCTTTTTAAGATATATCAGACATCTTATAAGATACCATCTCTCTTCTGGAGAATATTCTCTACTCCAGTTGCAGTCTTCTAGCAATAGATTAAATCATGCCATTTCCAGAATGTTTTTAGCCTATTTTGCTTTCTTAGGATTACTCTCTACTGAATGTTTGCAGTGAAGCAAAAAGAAACTATAAAACACTGCAATTTCTATTACATCAATCTATTGACATTAATATTTAGTTTCACTTTGCAAATTCAATCACCTTTGAAGCATGCTTATTGTTCTTTGCTGCATCTTATTTCAAGCTAATTTCTATCAACGTAGGTATCTGAGCTTTTGTGGCATATCTAGTAAGATGGAAGAAAAATCACTGAAGTGGGCTACTGCAACAATGAAATACATCCAGACATTATCTGTGTAGCACTGCCATTTGTAACTCTAAGGGTCTAATTCACTTCAGCAGTGTTCCATGAAGGGCACTGGCCGACAGAAAAAAATCTGTATTGGGGATTATAGTCAAATATATAATTTTAATATATCCACATGGATGCATGTGTAATTACATTAGTATTACCATAATAACTAATATCATCATATCTTGAAAGGTAGGATTTTCATTCTTATATCTCCAATGATTTGACATGGTCTTCCTTAAGAGTGAATTGATTTTAATATTACTGCAACTAGACTAAAATAGACTGAAATGTTCTTTGCCATGATTGTCATTAAGTGAAGCAAGAACATTAAGATGAGTAGCTAGGCAAGAAAACAGGCCTCTTCTCTCTCTGTGGAATATAGTGTTTGTTTTGGAATGTGAAGAACAGAATCAATATCAACTTTTCTGATATAATCCTAGGTGATTTATATTTTTCCAATTTGCAGAGAATTCTTTTGTTCTTCCATTCTTCCAATCTTTCAAGTGTATCCTGGATATTTTTTCATCATTCAAGAGTCTAATTGTTTTTAACTCATGTGTCAATACTGTCCAAAAGTTTGTTAAAAACATTCCTTCAGAATTTGGATCTGCTGTGAAGAGACCTGATTTCAGCTCTACCAGATGCAGATTTATGTTTTGTTTTCTGGTTATCACTGTCACACGGCTTATAACATGTATGCTTTTCAGAATGCAGTTGCCTAGCCAAACCATATGTCTGAAATTCAATATTGCTATATGCAAACAGCAAACTTTTCTTTAAGGAGTAGATGGGAGAATATATTTAAAATATTAGGAATCCTAGATTATATTTTCAAAACATCTAAGCAGCTAGGATTCTCAAATGGAAGTATTATATGTAATATGTTAAAAACATTTTGCTCTCCTGGCTAATGGTTTGTTCCTTTTAAATTCAAATTTGAATCATCTGTCATGTATGATGTTTTCTGTTAAATGTATACAGTATTTAAGATGGATATTTGGTGACTGTATTTGTTCTGATACCTTTTGGTCTAAATAATGAGGTACCAAGATCGTTTCTCTGTTTATTTTTTCAAATTGTCTTTAGAAATACTGTAATAAATATGCAGTAGTGATATAAAATTAAGAATTATATCAAAGATAATATAAAAGCCATTACCTATGAACTTATCCATGCCTCATTTTGTGTAAGTTTTATTTTGTGATCTCTTGTTCACTTAGCATCTTGTTAAATGCTGATATCTCAGTCTTTCTGAAGTCCTGAAATGGTAATTATAGCATTTCAGAAAATGTCTTTCATTTCAATCAATAAAAAACTTTTGTTAAAAAATTTTTTTTACTCAATAGACAACTGTCTCACATTTATGTCTATTAAAAACCGACATAAACATAACCTGTACAGAAAATATCCCAAATCCCATGTCACTTTGGAACAGTATTATCTTGAAAGACATTGTCGCCTAGAACCCCCTCTTCTCTGCTATGGCCATGTTCTCTTCCTCTGCGTCTGCCACAGCCTCTTCCTGCAACAGCTTCCCTTTTCTTAGATTTCACCTTAGGTTCTGCATCCACAGTAGTATATCCCCCAAGAGGTACACTGTATGAAAATAAAATATCAAATGTTATTTCCTATACAAGTTCTCTGTTCTTCTCGGTCGTTTTCACAGCTTTAAGATGTATATTCATGCTGACATCCACGCCACTGGATCAGTGGGTTCCAGTGATTAATCTCCCTGAAGGGTGATGGCATACGAATGAAAATAACTGAACCAAATTGCACTGAAGTTTTTGAAATACCTTTGTAATTACCCAAGCCGCTACTCCCTACACTGATGCAAGGATTACAGAAACTGATGTCAAGGGGCTGAGTAAGTTCAGCTACATGTTCTGGAGGTCTGGAGATAGATGACTTTGCAGATGGGAAGAAGTGAAAATGCAAAAGAAAGCTGCATTGAAATAGAAATACAAGTCAAAAGGAATAAAAATTACAAAGAACCATGCAGGAAGGAAAACTACGTATTGATTTAGAATGGTTGAGCTACATTAAAATAAACCAAATATGCTTTGTTAAGTTTAAATGTACAGTCATAGTTTTTTTTGTTTTATATGCCTTCAAGTAAAAGAAAAGCTGAAATAATCATATTTGAAAACCATATTTTATTGTATCTTGATGAGATATTAAATGCTCAGTTTTATTATAAATTGTGGTAAGTTATTTAATGACATGAAAACTTATTTATGCCATATATTCAAACCACTATGGACTGCTCAGGTCCAATGTTGAGCAGCTCTGCATTTTTTTACATCATATTAAATATTTATTTTCTGTATACTGACTTTGGAGTAATTCTTGAGCCAGGAGGGAAGGGATTAGTGTTCGAATTGCTGAGATCTTAGGTCAAAACACTACAGAAAAAAAAATCACTTTGTTAAAAACAATGACTTAGAGGCAGTCACTGCTTGCCAGTAATTCCAAGAGTTGAGGCTTCATGCCTCAAGACATAGTGACAAGAGTTGAATGAACCAGAAATTGAGGCAGTGCAAGTTTTTAGAGGGGAAGAAATAAGCTGAGGGTATATGGGAGGAGGGTGATAGACTGGGGAAATAGTAAAGTTCGTTTTGGAAGCCCACAGGGAAGTGGTCCTGGGAAACCTGAAGACACTGGGAGAGTCAGAAGGCTAAGGGGATCCAGTTTGTCCTGTTGAGGCAGGGGCTGGGAGTGAAGGCAGGTAAGCCATGTCAAGAGCCTGGGAGGCAGGGGAAAACTGAAAGGGGAGCCCTAGGCGAAGAAGGGTATGGGATGGGGTGCAGAAGTCCATGGAGATGACTGGAAGATGGACTGTTTTCTGTTTTGGTTTGGTTTTTAATGCAAATTGACATTTTATTAGTATGTTTTCATTTGAAACGTTAGCATAACTGTTGTGGTTGTAAGCGGTGTAACTGTCACCTTAAAAATCAGAAGCCAGACAAAAACCTATGACTACTACTAGTTAACATTGTTCTGAATTTTCTAAATGAACATATTCGGAAAAAGGGATCTGCAGTTTAAAAATTGTAAATATTGCCATTATTTTCTAAAACCGTTTACCTAGAGGATCACTTATAAATAATATGCTAAGAAATCTAGGAACAAAACAATCACTCAAATCAATAGCTATAAAAAGAATACTACTACTATGATGCAAATATTTATGAGAACAAAATATGAAAATAGAGGAAAGTATGAGAGGGCAGTCACCTTCAACTAATTTTCAAAGATACTAGTAAACTCAAATAATTAAAGCAATGTAGTACTGATGAATTCACAGACAGATCAGGAGAACAGTATAATGTGTGTATCTACTTCTGAATCCCTTCTAGGTATCCATGTATCTTTCTATACACAAGATATATATCCATGCATCTTGCACCTGATAGAGCATGAAGGATCTGGAGTTTCTGCCCAGAATAAATACAGCAGATACCACTCAAATCAAAGATGTTCATTTATAATCACACATACCAGTCCACCCCTTCAATTTTATATTTAAAAGTATCACAAGCTTATGGTCCTGTCTCACAATCACATCCACAAGTATGCTTTGGAAATAGTTTTAGCAGTTTAATTTTTTTTACTTTTGCCATTCAGGTTTTCATGGGAGCTTTCTTATTATTTCCACACTGATAACAGAATCTATTTCTACTTGCAATTTTAATTTTCATAGCTGTACTACCAAAATATATGAAACAAAGATGTTAAGTCTGTACATCTTCACTGAGTTTATATTTGCCAGTTCAAAGTTTAGTAGAGTTCCATTAGTGCAACCAAGAATTACTTTTATGCTGTAAACTAATTTACATCCATTCCACTGGTCTTTCTTTGAGATCTCAAGGATGATCTTGGGTCTCCCCTCACGACCACACATCACAACTACATGTGACATCTCATAGATGTGACATCTATGAGACTGACTGCCTGGAAATGCTCCTAGCCTATGAAATAGGATTAAATACTACTTCCTTGGATCAAGGTGACCCCAAGGGTCTCATTCCTCTGGGAGGAAAGATTGACACAATAGTGTTAGTCCACATCTTGGAGCTGGTGCATATCACTTCATGCGAGCAAAGAAAAAGCATCTCTTCTATCTTTGTATTCTGTTGCAACCCCGATAAGTAACACATCCTGTTTCTCTCACAGCACAAGGCCAAATCTAGGTGCACTGGAATTTGTAAAGGAGTATGTATCTGTAGAATCAGGTAAAGCAAAAAGGAGAAAACAGGTATGGGGATAAGAGGAAACTAGCAAACTGTTCCAAAGGCATTTACTGTTTATGAGGTACTTTATATGTACTTACTTATTTAATATTTGGCATAACTCTATTAAATTGAAACTATTAGTATGATCCTAAATAACTTGCTCAAAAATGCATAACACAAAGTGGCAGACTCAGAATCCAAACTCAAGAGTCCATGCACTCTGTATATGTCTGTGTATGTGAGAGATGTAGTAGAGAGGGCTTCAAGACTCTCTCCTGTCTTATTACCCTCATGCTTAGGAAGTTGTGCTTTTTAACCCCTCTGAGAACATCTGGTAACCCTGCCTTCTACAAAGAGGACAACCATGACATCTGATTCTGACTGAGAAATGGGGTGTGGGAAGATTGGAATCAGTGACTCATTATATTAACAAACACCATGTCCCTATGCTGAAGTTATACCAGTAAGATCTTGCACTGGGAGCTCATCTATTAAGCAAATCTACTGAGCTTCCCTAGGTTTGTAGATCTTGACACAAGAACAGCAGCAGAGCTAATGTCTTCCACATCTCTTTGTTATCATTATTGACATATTTGCTGGCCTTACTCAAAACCCTGCTTCCTAAACATTAAGAGATACAGAGCTCATTTGCATCATATGTTTACTGGCCCCTGGAAGTCCATTCTAGAACTAGGCATAAACATTAATGCATATACCACACGTTTTTATCACACTTTTTTGCCCAGACCCCTTACCATAAAGAAGAATCAATTAGGACCCAGTCACAAAATCTGATACTCAACCATGTGAAAGAATAAGAGTAAAGCAAGAGTCAGAGAAAAAGAGTTCCATTTTCCTGAAAAGTAAAGGTGATAGGATTTTGTCTAGCAATTGAAAGAACGTTCTTGGCTCAGTGTTATCTAGCAGCTTTGTGGACCAAGCCTTGACTGAGAGAACTTAATTGCTCTTTAACAACAAAGTTGTAAGAAGATAAACACCTGAGTCACTGGTTCTAAACCATTACACATTATTCCTTTCTTTCCTGCTTCTGTGATTCCAGCTCTATATCTCAATGGCTGAGTCACATCTAAATAATGCCTAATTTTGATGACTCATTTTAAACGGGGTACTCTGCTTCTCTTAACAAAACACCTTTTTTTCTCCATTTCTCCTGACCACATAATGTGAGTTCATTAGACTAAAATCATTTTCTGTTTTGTTCCCTACTAAATACTCAGTGTCTGTAACAGTATCTACCCCTCAATAGTGTAGGGGAGGAAAAAATACTTTCTTAGAAGAAAGGATTGACCCTTTTAGGTCCCTTGGCTGGGCTGGGCTGTGAATTAAACTGACATGAGACAGGTTAAAAGAAAAATAACAACATGAATTACATATGTATGCACAGGAATCCCACAGAAATATGTAGCTCAAAGAAACAGCCAGACAATTGATGCTTTTATATCATCCTGAGCTACAGAAAGGAATAGGAATTTGGGGTTTCTGAGGGAGTGAGTGGAGGCAAACTATGTGAGAGTTAGGGACAAAACGTATAGTAAGTAAAAATTGTTTTTTATGTAAATAAAACTTTCTCTGGTGATAAAACATTCTTCACCTGAGAAAGAGTAGCTCTCCTCCTGGTACATATACCTTTACTAAAGAACATTTCCTTTGTACATGTAAATAAAGGGGGAGTGTGGCACTTCATTTTAGGTAGCTGAGGAGAAGTAAAGAGCTTTTCCTACTTTGGCTGGTTTTCAGTTTCTTTTCACTCAAACTAAGCAATATGCTGAAATGTCAGATTTTGAGGTGCCATAATCTGATCTCCTACAGTCATATTTTGGGGTGGTATGTCTTGAACCATCATTAACACTCTATAAATAATTGTAGAAAACAATGAAGGGTACCATAAACTGTATTTGTGTATGGGGCACTCCTCTAAGCATAGTCTCAGTCTTTTCAGATTGCCAGCAGGGATCTATCCATTCATGTATGATGAACAGTTTGCAATCCAGAATTACTCAAAAATATCAAGCCCTGGCACTAAGCATATACAAGTGAAATAAGTAAAGACCCAAAGACTGCTCCTGCATCCCTACCATTACTTAATACACCCTTTAAAATAAAGGGAGTGCCTGATTTGGTGGTGCTTTCTCTAAAAGTCTAAATGTGTTGCTGAATAAATAGAATGCATGAGCTAACTGACAAGGAGTAGCTTCTAGGCAGTTATACTACAATTTCTTTTATGAGAAATAAAAGGCAAAAGAAACATTAGGTCATTATTTTCAGAAGGAGAATGGACAATTGCCATAAATGGGAAAATGCCAACTGGTCTATTTCATATTGATTTATCAACTACTCAAATATTTTGCAGTTGTGACCTTCAAAACGTGGTAGACAAGATTATACCATTTCTTAAAATGAACACATAGGTTATAAGTTATATTTTATACTTTCTTTCATTTAGCCCAAAATTTCAATATATTTGGACATAGTTACAATACTTTATGATAATTGATGTTACTTTAATGGTGACTATCACTTACTAAAAAATGTTTAAAAGATTTTATTTTTATTGATATCATGTCACCATAAAAATAAAAATTTAAGTATAAATTGTCCTTTCAGGTATCTGGTATAATTAATTAGATAAATTCATTCTTGTAGGTTCGGAATAGCTACAGTCATGCTTTAACATGAGTCTCCAAATATTTGAGAACACATATGACCAGATAATATAAGAAAATATTGATACAGGGAGGGGAAAATATTGATTCTGATACTGTATATACCACATTAAAAGTGTGTGAACTTGGACAAATCACCTAAATTACTTGGGCCTCAGATTTCTTAACTGCAAAAGTAAGATAACCCCTCAAGCTTGGTTTTACAGGATGCTGTGAGAATCCAAAGCAAACATTTATATGAATGTTGTTTATAAAATATCAAGAATAATATAATTATTGGATTTTATAGCTTCTACTTGGTTTCCAATACTATTTCTCATTATCTTTATGCAAATAGGCAATTCTATATTTCTTGCCAGCTTTAATATTGTGTGTTTCATATTTGAGACATTGCTACTGCACATATCAGTAATTATTACATGTGTTCACATTATTCTGTTGAGAATCTCAAGCAACCAATATCTAATAAGTCTCCTCCTAACTAGAATAAACTAAAAGCATGCAAATTATTGCTATTTTTTCTATTCTTTATCACCCTACTCAGGTAATCACCAGCATACTCAGAAGAATACCTTCTAAAAATTACATTTTCAGTGACTTTCTTTTAAGGGCTCACATATGAAAAGAACCTCAGAAGCAACTACAGTCTTGGAGACTTCCATACTTCCCTTGGTTGCATTCTGTTTCAGTGGAATTATTAACCTCTAAATCGTTAAGGAAATTAGAGAGCTGAAAACCATTTAAATAGATCTCAAAGAAAGACCAGTGGAATGGATGTAAATTAGTTTACAGCATAAAAGTAATTCTTGGTTGCACTAATGGAACTCTACTAAACTTTGAATTGGCAAATATAAACTCAGTGAAGATGTACAGACTTAATATCTTTGTTTCATATATTTTGGTAGTACAGCTATGAAAATTAAAATTGCAAGTAGAAATAGATTCTGTTATCAGTGTGGAAATAATAAGAAAGCTCCCATGAAAACCTGAATGGCAAAAGTAAAAAAAATAAACTGCTAAAACTATTTCCAAAGCATACTTGTGGATGTGATTGTGAGACAGGACCATAAGCTTGTGATACTTTTAAATATAAAATTGAAGGGGTGGACTGGTATGTGTAATTATAAATGAACATCTGCATCTTGACCTGTCCAGACCAATTTATTTATGAAACAGAAAACAAACCTGATAATCATCAATTTGGTTTATGACTTGCCTAATAAACTGACTGGATACTTGCTATGGAAGATAGTATTAAATATGATTGTCAAACCTGTAGTATATAGAAGTTAATAGAAAATAATGAAATGTGTAATTGTGTATGTTAGAAGTACGATGATACTCAAGACTGTGGAATAGTTTTAAACTTTTTCTCCAATAATATAAATAAAGCAAAGTTCCTAAAAATAGATTTTTCTTTCATTTGAATCAGAATTTTTCCTAATATAGAGGAACAAAACCTAGAATGATTAATTTAAACCATTAAAATTATCCAGTGTATCTAGATAATTCACTTCATAGATAACAGAGAAAAAAATCTAATGCAGGCAGGTCCAGGAATCACATTACCTCTCTTGAATCCATTACTTCTCTTGAGTCCAGTGCTGCTTCCATTACAATTTGCTGCTCAGATGTGTATTTGTTAGTTTTTGTGTTGTAATGTTTAAGGTAATGATATTTGATATTTTCCCAGCTTTTAATACAAGAATGCCTTCTGAACTATGGTGTAGGTAAGCAGAGCTCAAGCAGAGCATGAAAGTTCTTCTTAGGTTAGAAGGCAAAGACTGAAGTTTGGGGTACTGTAGTGGCTGGAAGTCGTGGAGCAAAGTTTTAAAGAATAGGAAAGTGACAACGGAGGAAACAAAAACATTTGCATGGAGGTTCCTGTCTCTGAACAGAGCTGATCTAGACTAGTACAGGGCAAGAAGCCACACGGTCTGATGGAGAATGTTTATTTTATGGTGGGTAACTGAATAGAGCTATCAGAGGTCATGCAATGTTGGGAGATAGTGTGGTTCCCACCAGGTGAGAATGAAGAAATCTTAGACAGCACTTTCGGCATCCAGGTGAGATTTTTGCAAGTCCATGTTTTAGAATGAAGGCTTAAATCCTAGTGTAAGGAGCACACATTAAGATGAGTGCAAAACCAAAACCAATTACCTCCAATAAAGGTAAAATCAAATGTAGAAGGATCAAAACTATTATCCATCATTAGTCAACAGGGACATGCAAATATAAAAGCCAAAAGATGCCTTTTTACAGACTAGAATAGCCAAAATTAAAACGATTACCAAAAACAAGCACTGGCAAGGATGTAGGGCTACTGAAACTGTAATTTGTTGCTAGGGGAAAGATGGTATGATTTGGATTTGTGTCCACACCCAAATCTCCTGTCAAATTGTAATCCCCAATGTTGGAGGAGGGGCCTGGTGAGAGGTGATTGGATCATGGGGGCAGAATTCCCTGGCTGTTCTCGTGGCAGTGAGTGAGTTCGCATGCGATTTGGTTGTTAAAGAGTGTATAGCACTTCCCCCTTTGCTCTCTCTCCTGCCACCATGTGAAGACTTGCTTGTTTCCCCTTTGCCCTTCTGCCACGACTGTAAGTTTCCTGAAGTCGCCCCAGCCATGCTACTTGTACAGCCTGTGGAACTGTGAGCCAATTAAACCTATTCTCTTTATAAATTACCCAGTTTTGGATGTTTCTTTATAGCGGTGTGAGAAGAGATGAATATAGAGGGTAAAATGGAAGAACTATTTTAGAAACCATTTGGAATTTTCTGAAAAGTAAACATACACAGCCTTATAACTCAGCTATCCCACTCCTATCCATATATCAGAAAGAAATGAACATGCATTTTCAAAAGCCTTCTACAAGAATGTTTATTGTGACTTTATTCATAATTGCCATTCATATTTGCCCAAAAATGGGAAAAAAGTGGATAATAAATAAATTGCATTAAATTCATGCTATATTCACTTAGTGAAATACTATTCATCAATTTTAAAAAAGAATAAACTACCAATACATACAAGCAATAACATAAATTAACCACAAAACCGGTATATGGAGAGAAAGAATTCAGACATAAGTGAGTACATACTGTATGATTTAATATTTATCAAGTTCGAGAGCAGAAAAAAACTAACCTAAGATCTAAGTATAATAGCCTTTCTGATGTATGGTTTGGGAATTGTCTAGAAGATTAACACAAGATAACTTTCTGGGATAATGGAAATGTTCAGTATCTTGATGTGATATTCATAACTTGATAATTTGTTAAAACTCCTCAAATTGTAGACTTTTGATCTGTTTATCGCAATGTATGTACATTTTACCTTAACTTTTAAAAAGATAATATAGAAGGACTAAAGAAAAAATTTTCATTAGCCAAAATGCCTTACAAGAGCCTAGTAGTAAAAATATGCTTGTCTTGTTATTGAAACAAAATTAGTAAGAAATAAAAGAAAAAATGGGATATAAAATAATAGAAATGATGAGAGAGAATTCTTTAAGAGAAATGTTAAGATCTCAGAAGACAGGCTTTATATACATGACAGGAAAAATGAGACCTTGGAGGCCAGAAGAAAAAGAGAAAGAGTTGATTCTTCTTCAAAGGAGAAGGAATAAAACAAAGGAAATACAATGCCAGGGGTATATCCCACTCAAAAAATAAACAAGAGAAAGAAATATCTCTTAAAGCCTAAAAACTCAATAGCCAAGGAGCGATGATCTTGAAAAGTAAATAGCAACCTTAGGGTTCTAACTCAAATCCTGGTATATAGGATTCAAAGACATCAACAGCAACTTCAGCTCAGGAATCTACTAGAATAATTCTGCAGTTAAAAAGTAAAATAAAGGAATGAAGGAAAGCCTTCCCTAAGATATTAGTTATGCATATATAAGCAATTGTACAGCAAGAACCAGTGAAAGCAGCAATTGTGCACAACAAATGCCAGCTTGCATTGGGTGCGAAAGCTACGTCATGAAAGAGAGTTCACATTTATCATGATTTTAGCATGTCAGACTTCAAAGAGACTGTGTAAATAAAAGGATCTGAATATGCTATAATCTATAAGAATGAAAAGCACTTTAATAAATTCTAATGTCTGGGACTTCTATTCTTACAAATACATAAGTACCTCAAATGCCCCCATCTGAGAGAAGAGGTATTTTTTCATTTGATATGATAAATGCACAATGCCACTGGGTTTTCCAGACACTAAGTGAAGATAAATCTAGAAACATATTATCTACTTTCCCTCCCTTGTACACACACAAAAAGAGTCCTTCCCATGACCTTTCACCAGTGGTAATGTGCCAGCTCTTTCTTGCTTTCTGCTCACAGCTTATTGACCAGAATTAGCCTTATGGTTCATAATAAATGTAAGGGTGGTTATGTAGTTCTCCCAGGGGACCTAGAGGACAGGACACAAAACAAATTCTAGTCAATGGAACACTTTTCCAATGCCATGAAATTTATAACATGAGACCAGTAGTGGTTAAAATCAACAGGGGTCAGAGTGCCTGGGTTAGAATCCTGGATCCATTATTCGACAACTGAGTAACCTTAATTTTTATATGCCTCGGTTTCTCATTTATTAAATAGGAATAATAATAATAATACCTATTGCATACAATTGTCATAAGGATGAAAAGAGTTAACATCTATAAAGCATGTACCACAGATCCAGGGATGTAGAAAGTGTTCCATACATATTTTAGGTTTAACAATTTGACTGTCCTTCAGCTGGGTAACCTACCTAGAGTTGAAATGACTGCTTGTTCTTAGCTGCAGTCTCTCAACCTTGCCTTTCTGCTCAACATGAGAAATATTAAGCCACAAAAAAATATTTTTCTGGAAAAATTTAATCTGATTCACTCAAAAGAAAGTTCAGCTAGTAAATGCAATGATTTGAAATAACAGATTTTTCTAAAATTGAATTCAAACCCATTTTAATAAAAAAAATAGCAGTAAACATTTGTGTAGCTACCATATAGTAAGCACTTAACATAAATTTCATTTAATCTTTACAACCACTAAAGGAAACAATTACTATCAATAACAATAACTGCATTTTATAGATGAGGAAAACTTTAGTTGGAAGACTTTATAAAGCAAACTATTAGAACAGTTCCTGGCACTACATCACAACTGCGGTTATCATAGCCGGGTTGAGTGTCAGTGACCAGGGGTGTCAAAGGATCCCTATTTCTGCTGAAGAAATAGCTTACCAGAGACATGGTAGTGGTGATGTGGGAAGAGTCTCAACTCACCTAACTGGTTTAGTGGAAATACGAGTAGTGGACAGAGTGGAGTTGAGCAACGTATGATGAGTTGCTCACGCATCACAAGTCAGCAACTATGGAGAATGCAAACAACAGTCAGAATATATTTTTCAATGCATGTAACAGATCCTTTAAGACCTTCCCAAGCACTAAGCACTGGCTGGAAGGGATAGAGAAATAGGTACATTTTCAAGAGACTGAAATTTAAACCAAAGAATTTTAGGTTTAAATGTGATGTGGTCCGAGGACATTTGGGTCATAGATATTGTATGACAACTTAATCAGTTCTACTAATAAAGAACATATTCATCTACTGCATGCAAGCTTATTGCCAGAGTGTGCCAGCCATCCAAGATGAAGAATTAAGGAACACCGTCCTAAATAAAAGCAGAATATTACTCAGCCTAGTGTAAGCAGCCCAAAAGCCAGCAGCATTGCTTAATGGGATTATGTTTAATCTGAAAGGACACCACTAGAGATAATGTAAAACATCCAAAGACCTGAAGTGGCAGTGAAATTATTCAGTTCCTGGACTGGAGGAGCTTTTAATCAGGGCCCCTGGAAGGCTGTAGCAATTTAATAAGTTTAAATTGGTTTCACTTGGATAGATCCAGATTTGTGTTGCAGATGTTATCCCACCCAAGTCTCCTACACAGGTTCATCAAAAAGGGGATCACGCCTAAGCAATCTGTGAAAATTAAAAAAGAAGTAAACACCAAAACTCGAAACTAGAAAAAGAGGAAAGTGTCAGATAGAAAACATTATTAAACAATAAGCCTGTGAGTGTGCTGCCTTTTGGCTAAGTAAAATGTCTGTAATGCTAAAGTTTACTGAATCATTCTTTGTTTCAGTTTATTAAATGTTTGTACAACATTTTAACATAAAAATGTTAGTATACACATGAGATAAAACTGTAAAAATCAACACAGTCAAAAATAGTAAATTGAAATGGATTCAATAGAGGTGCACACACAATAAGAAATGTATAGAGTATAAATGTAAATGTAAAAAGTTGGTCTTCATGCAGAAGAGGGAAGAAGCGATTTTTAGGGGTCAGAGGTTCTGCACAAGCAATCTCTGTCTTTAAGCTGTAGAACAAAAGCAATTCACATCTATACTCCTAAACTGAATTAGGATTTTAAATGCCTATCACCATGTATAAAAGAACTCATCTCACTTCCAAACAGAAAACACTGAACAGGACGACAATTAGTTGATTAATTATTCATCAGCATTGCCAAAGTTCTTACAAAGAAGGAAATATACAAAGCAATAGCCTACATTTTCTCATTTTCACAAGGGCATTTGCTAAGTGCCTATTAAATGAATGTAACTAAACATGGTATATTAGTGCAAACTGTGCATAAATGCATCAAAAATCAAATCACCAATCCATTCAACCAATAAAATCCAGCAGGTGGTCTGAAGAACATTTAAGAACAACTAATCTAAGCAACCTTCATCATCCACTAAATAACCTTCAGCAAGAGCCTTAATTATGTGCAGGTGCAGATAATTGTACCCCAAATAGAGTTAAATGGTCAGATCCAAAGATATTAAGTATACATAATTTTGAAATGAAGGATGGAAGGAAAAAAAACTAACCTTTATCCCCCAGCTCTGGGACAAAATACATTACTCCAGTTAATAAACAACAATGATGGCTAAGGTATTAACTTAGGTCAGTCTAACACCAAAGTCAAAATTCTCACTATGTCCTTCCATGTAAAAAGCTCACTGAATTTACTTCGAAATATGCCTCTTCTTGAATCTTGTCTTATATCTCCTTTCTGGGTGCCTTGTTCAAAATCTAACAATTCTAATTCCCCCAGTTAACTACACTGTGAAGTAAGTTACCATTTGAAAGTACTGCAATGAGGCTTCCAGATTCATGATGGTATAATACAAAAATATCCCTACCCACTTCTCCTCTCAAAAATCTCCCCCCAACACAAATGATCTAGGATGGAAATACAAATCAATCTTTGAAAAAAAAATTCTAGGTGATGTTTTTAATTCCAAATTACGAAGTATGAAGGCAGAAAAAATATAAGGCAAAGGTAAAACTACTTAGCATAGAGGAGGAAGAGCAATCTTAAGTGCCTGGAGAATAGGTGTTTTGGTGGGTTGGACTCCAGATGTTCCAGTTTCCTTATCAATAAAATGAAAATAATAATAGTATATAACATTATTGTAATAATCAATTGAGAAAAGAAATTTGGCATGGGTATATGAATAGGTTATAGAGACTCCTACAGAAAATCTCACTGCAGAAGTTTACTAGCTATCTCAAAGTAGATGGAAATATGGCCCTTAAGCTCCTAAGGACCATCGAGGCTACTGATACAGATTTGTGAGCTACCACCATACAAATCACATTAAAGCTGTGTGAGTGAGATATGTGGGATAAGGAAAGAGTACAGCAGATGGGAAAAAATAAGTACTCAATAAATTATAAGAATATTTAGGGCTAGGTATGATGGCTCATGCCGGTAATCCCAGCACTTTGGGAAGCCGAGGAGGGCAGATCACGAGGTCAAGAAATCAAGACCATCCTGGTCAACATGGTGAAAGCCCCATCTCCACTAAAAACAAAAATTAGCTGGATGTGGTGGCATGCGTCTGTAGTCTCAGCTACTCGGGAGGCTGAGGCAGGAGAATCTCTTGAACCCAGGAGGCGGAGTTTGCAGTGAGTCGAGATAGCACCAGTGTACTCCAGCCTGGGCAACAGAGTAAGACTCCATCTCAAAAACAAAGATGATTATTTAAAGTAACAATTACAGTAATTAAAGTTTGAGAACATAGAACCAGACACTGGGATAGCCATCTTACATTTATTTCTCCTTACTTCCGGCAAAAGCTACCTTTGGTGGATAACTATTGTTCTGATTATACAGATGAGAAAATTGAAGACTGCACAGTAAAGTTTTGTTGCCATTGATATTATTGTCTTTCTGAGCTATAGCTGGAATGCATGATGATGTGCCACTCAGGTTATGTTGAGCTGTACTGTATTGTGCTGTGGGAGATATAAGGCATTTTAAAGTCAATTGGCCAGTCAGATGGAAGGGTGCAGATAGTCAAGCACAGCTGAATAAACAGTAGCTCAGTAATACTTGGAAAATGAAGGAAGAGAATATCCTGAGATAAGAAGAATTTGAGCCATCCCAGACTCCTCCTAGTATATAGTGAAAACCTCCCCTTCAGGAATATGAATTTAATAAATGGCTACACATAAACATAAAGGAACGTGGCAAAAGAAATGGCAAGAGCCAATGGTATATATCAAAGTTGGCTACATAAAGGCTGAATGAGTGAAATACACCAGAAATTAAACTAGAAAAAAACATTGTTTAGAAAGGTAGTTTCCTCTGTCAGATCAAAGCCAAATGAATCTATTTTAGCAGAGTAAGTTTTAAAATAAACATATTAATATGAATGGAGTTTGAATGACTCTGTGTATTTTCAGGGTACTCAGAGGTAAAGATCAATGTTATCCAGGACCTTAGCACATTAGAAGATAATGTCAATTAATAAGCCTATGACAAAACCATAAACTGTAACCCTTTCTCCAGACATGAGTTGTATGAAATGCATTGATCATAAAGAGGACAAATTTGGAAAGGTGTAGTTTTATAACAAATGTCAGATAATAATTCAGTCTCAGCCACGCTGAGAAGCCTATCAAAAGCCTTTAAATGCTTGCATTATATTTCTTTCCCTAGTTTTTTCTACTTAATTTGATATAGACCTTCATTTATTTTCTCCGCTATTCATCAAACCTGCTTTCAAGAAAGGATTAGTTATTCACAAATTGTTCTCAAAAAATCAACTGTTTGACTAAACACAGAAGTCCTAAAATATAAAACATTTTAAAAGATATTTTTCAATGTAGACTAGCCAAAGTGTACTAGTTATGAATCACCATGTCACTTGAAACATAATCACTAATTCAAACATTTAGTGGAAGTGGAAGTATGTCAAAGATGGCTAACCAACCACCAGAAATTGGAACTTCCCTTGTCACAGGGAAACAGAACCTGAACATAGCATTACACAGCCTCCCTTGCATTGTGGCATAGCCATAGGGCTCGATTTTACCAGCAGAACAGAGCAATGGTGATATTGTTTGTACAATATGATCTGGGATCCAAGAATTCTAAGATGCTAGTGGGGTTCTGGAGGCTGTTCACCAACCAGAAACATTTGCATTTATGGTTACTTAAAGGAAAATAATCTTTGATTTTGTTAACTACGTAATTTTGTAATTGATGTTCTTGCTGTTTCAGAAGTGTTGCTAATTTGTTTTCTATGGTTCTAATGTTATTTATTTAAGGTTTTGGTTTTGATTTCATTATTTTAACAAAAAGGTTTGATTGCTATAGCAGAATCCTTAAAAGTATTTCAGAGTAGAAAACTTCAGGGTGTTGTAAACATGTAAATGTTCTTAGAGACAAATTATGATTTATCGGTTGTATGCCAATGCTTAGCGCATTTCTAAGCATTTCCCATCACCACATCATAGCCTCACAGTAGCCTGCAGACTGAACTAGTTTCTGAATTCTCCTAATTTCCTCTAATATTTGGACAAATTTCCAACTCAGAACAAAAACTGCCCTGTTCCTAAAGCCTTATAGGCCATAACCAGTTGAATTGTAAGGGACAAGTCTCTTTCTTAGTATATGGGTCACACAGAAAGTTCACCAAACCACCTGATATCATAACCAGAGACATTCAAACTGAAAACCAGAACAAGAAGTTGACATTTTCACACAGTTGACAGCTTTTCCCAAGACATCAGAACAAGTCTCCACGTCACAATGAGACTATAGCCCCCCTTAATGCTACCCTTTTCACTTGACAAGATAATGGTATAATTGAAATTTCATAGTCAGTAGCTTCTGCAGATAACCTGACAGAACCTGACCTAAGAGATCTGTTAGTATATGTTGGCTAAATAAGGAAATATCTCTGTTATTGCTAGTACTATAAACTGTACTTGGATAAATTCCTCTAGGAAAGTTGAGACCCAAATACACAGAAGAAAACAGGCCACATGGCTATCACAGGCTGCCCTAGTTTCCCAGGATCATTTGCTTTTTTTCAATTGGTTGTCTTTAAACCTAGGTTCATGACTTGAAACTATTATGCAAACTGGATTGTCATATAACCATTAATTTTACTTTGTATTTTCCCTTTTTAAACTTTGTATCTTTTATTTGGTAAATTTTCTCGAAGTACAACTCCTACACAATAATGCTGGCTCAACACTTTGAGATGATAGGAAATGCCTATGAAACTGACAGAAATGAACATGATGATGGACAACTCCAGGTAAACCTTCCCTCAGAGCCACTCCCTTTAAACCACCCTTGTTGCTCAAATGTGGCTGAAAGAGTTTTAACACAACTCCTAGTTGCCAATCACTTCTACCAAAATAGAACCAGACCAGCAATCCAGAACAAGTCTATCTTGGCACAAAGGGAAAATCAAAACCTAACTACAGGATGATTGATCACTGATGCTTTCAGAGAAAGACTGTGAAGTGTGAAATGTAAAAGTTGTTGAAATCAAAATGGAGTCACTTGTGGTTGGTTGCAGGGGTGAGGGGTGAACTGACAGCACCGAGAAAGGCCATGAAGGGAGGGTTCTCATGTATAAATGCCTGATAGCAGAAACTATCATACAAGATGGCAAAACCCACAGTTGTGCACTGAAGCCATCGCAACCTTGCACCAAAAAATACTTCTGCAAGAAAATCTGCCCTGCAATTACCTGTCCAACCTCAGTTTGGTGCCACTCTTGTTATTAATCCTTATAGCCAATGGTAATTATCTTAAAACAATTATGTAATCCTCATTTTTTCTTTAAAAACCTTAGTCCTTCTTTCCTTCCCTGAATATGCACATCATTTATTATGGCACAGGTATTAGCATCACAATGCCCTATTTCCCCCCCCCAAAAATACTGTTTTCTTTTAGAAAGCCTCTGATTGTTATTTAGGTTAAAAATTTCAAGAAATCATGTAACCTCAGGATCAAAACCTACATCCTGCACTCAAAAAAAAAGAGTCTACAATTCACTAGACTAATTTATTATTTAGTCAGAATGACCACCATTTACTTCAATCAAGCAAAAACTCATGAACTTAAAGGATTTATTAAGTATTCTTTCAGTCACATTTAACATGCTTCCTAAGAGAGTCTCTTTTAACTACAATTCTCCTTATCCCCTTACATTTTCAGTGGTGCCATAGCATTCCAACAACACATTAAGGACCTCATAGATGGAGGATTCAGCCAGCTTCCCCACTGGTCACCCTTCAACATAGCACTGAGAGTTTAAGCCAGAGTATTATTGGCATATATGAGTCTAAATTGTTAAGGAAGCAAGTGAAAAGGTGACGAATTAGGAAAATAAAGAAATATAAACTTCTAGGTGTACCGTAAATTAAGAAGGCAAGAAAAGAAAGGCAAGTAAGGGTGAGGGTATGATGGCTTGCTTTCCCTACTAGGTGCAGTTAATCCCCTTAAGTTCTTTGTTTTTACCGCAGTTATGGCTTGCATAAGTTTTGCCTCAAAATACTGTTATTTGTGTACTTAACTCTCCTTTCATATTATAGGTTATTAAAAAAACAGGAACAGGTTCTTGTTTATCTTTCCACCTTAATCCTTTGTGTGTGTGTGTGGTCGAGTTATTAATATATTTGCCTTTTAATTGCATTTTAGGTTTTAGGGTACATGTGAAGAACATGCAACACTGTTGCATAGGTACACACGTGGCAGTGTGGTTTGCTGTCTTCCTCCCCATCACCTATATCTGGCATTTCAATCCGTTCTTAACAATGTATATATTGTATAGAGTTATACTGAATGATCTAAATTGAATAAAAATTTCAATGTTTTCAAATTGAAAAACATTGAAGGTAGAAAGGAATCACCAGAGTTCAAGATTTTAAAGGGGTAAACATCCGTCAAACTAATCAGAACCCAAAGATGTTTATGAAGTGAATGGCTGATTTTTGATGTTGAATGTAATTGGGAATTTGAAGAACTCTGAAAACAAGGTATTATAGGACTTGAATAATATTAAGGATTCTTAATTACTAAAATAATGTCTGAAGTTGGGAGTAACAAGGAAATTATAAGATGGGTATTTATTGAAATAAAGATAAAATATAGATGCTAATAGACAATAGTCATAAGAAAAAGGACAGTGTGGACTTTTCCATGGTGAACAGGTATAAGCAAACCTACCCAAAATTTCCACGGCAGCTGAGAGGCTAAAGAAAAAGGCTAACAAATCCATTTTCTCAGAAATAAATATTCATTACAGCCTTACAAACAGAAGTGATGCTTTGGGCAGCTGCAAGGTGGTTGGCCCCAACATTCCCTTTTAGAAAATATTCTTTATACAGCAAGATTTTAGGGTAAACATGGGCAGCTGGTCATATCTTCAGAGCTTCTTGCCAAGACTCATGACAACTGGAGAGTATAGATAGGTATGTTTATAAGGGGTTATCTATGCCACAATCAATGTTTAATGACCTTACTGCAGACACCTTGGTAGGTGCAGGTCACATACCAGTCATTACGGTGGTTTTGCTTCAAGATGCCATCACACTTGCCATGCAACAGACTGTTTTCCTACATGAACCAATTTTTTTTAATTGCCTGATCAGCAATGGTGTTACGTCAATAGTCTGGACATGATGGCAGAGAACATGGAAATTACTGCCTTCATTTTAGTTTTATAAAAGTTGAAGATTTTCTTTCTAGTAGGACACAACACAATGACACTCAAATAGACAAAAGTTTTGTTGCATAAAACTCCAGTGTAGAGCAGCCTGCCAGTCCAGGCCATACAGGGATCGCTTCACAGGACAGGGTAGTAGTTAGCTAAGCTGGAGCTCTAAGGGGCACATAAAGTAATGGCAAGCAGTGTGGAGTTAACCTAGTTTCCAGGGCTTCTGGTCCTGTGGATTAGCTAATTGAAATAATTTTAGTTTTCAGGTTCCAGGACATAGGGCTGTCTCTATGGAGAAGCAGCAGCTTCTTTTCATTCCACGATTAAAATTCATAGTTGGTTGCTCCATTTATCTGATCTTCACTTCAGAATTTTGGAGCCACATTAAAGAAGAATCTAAAGAGCATTTGATCAAAGTCTGTATCATCATGGACAAACCTTTAACAAATCACACAAACAATTAAAGTTATCTCTTAAAGTTTCAGATAAACATTTTTAGAACATAATAAAGTAAAACTGTTCAAAGTCAGGACTATAAAGTATGTGGAATTCCTAAATCTGAGTCCTCAATGTATCAACTGCAGATCTACTGTCAACAGAACCCCTCTTAATTTTAATTGACTGAGATGAGACATATCCTGATGATATTATGCCGGAACTCTGAAGAAATGCTCCTCTATTCTGATTGACCTCTCAGAATGCCATCTATTCCCTCATACACATGCACATGAACAAACTTACAAACCAGACCGCTGCTAACATTTTTACTGGGGATACTATTTTTTGTGGTAGATTTGATCATCTATCCCCAAGAGGAGAGAAAACATTAATAATGGTTATATGTTCAACTATGGTGTTGATTAATTTGTGTATAATATTTCCATCTGAATTCATGAATACATAGAAATGGTTGAAGTATATCTTAAATATTTGAGGTTGAAATTCATAAGAAAAACCACATAAACATCCTTAATTCCACTATTAGAGATTTAACACTGACCTAAATACCCACTGATATTACCTAATTTAACATATTTTTATGTTCCAATACCAATATTTTATTAAATAAAACTTGTGTTCCAGAAAATTGCATTGGACAAATTAAACAAGAAAAATTCAAAATGATTGCAATAAAAGAGAGATATTGAACTCAATTGAAATAAAAGACTAGAAAGTTTTTAAGCACAAGAGTTAGCTAATGGAAAAATACGGGAGGATATTAGGGAGGAAGCTTCATCAGTGTGATTAGACCCTCTGTGTTCTAATTGGCACTTATTGAAGTTAGGCTCCAATACTCCCACAGAGAATGGGAGATAGGGGCCCTGTCTTTTTTGATGATTACATTTCAAGGCATGGCTCCTAGGCCCTTGAGAAAGACATTCCTGGGTTGTAAAACTGGCAAGAAGATTTACATCGGAGAGACAAAGAATTTACACTTGCAAGTTTTCTAAAGTAAATGCTCTGAGAAAAGGCATGTTCAGGGAGTTATAGTCAGAAAGAAACCTGTGTAGTCGAGCTGAGGGAAACATTTAGGCCATCTTGTCACTTGAAGGTCACTTGAAAGAGAAATTTTTATCCCTGCAACCACATTATAAACTTTAATTGTTTATTTTCTTAGCTTTGTGAACTACTGCCCCTTCACACAATATTTATTCATCAACTTATTCACATAGGTATCACATAGGTACAACCACACACTGGACTAAGCCCAGGAGATTGCAAACTTTTATAAGGAATTTAAATACTGACAAAACAAAGAGAGAAGTAATAAACAAATTACCTCAGGAGAGTAATAAAAATATAGTTGCCAAAACATGTGTTCTTATAAGTTAGGTATATGTTTAATTTTCACAGGCTATGATATTTCAAGTCACTTTCAGGTATAACTTACTATTTTTTAAAAAATGAACTTAATCATTTCACAAAGCATACATTTTTTTCTAAATCATCTAACTTTTAAATCTACATTTAAAAATAAGATCAGACATGGATGAAACTGGAAACTATCATTCCAAGCAAACTGACACGAACAGAAAACCAAACACTGCATGTTCTCACTAGTAAGTGAGTGTTGAACGATGAGAACACGTGGACATAGGGAGGGGAACATCATACACCGGGGCCTGGAGAGTCGAGGGCTAGGGAAGAAAAAGCAGGGGGTGGAGGGTATTGGGGAGGGGTAGCATTAGGAGAAATATCTAATGTAGACGACAGGTAATGGATGCAGCAAACCACCACCATGGCACGTGTATACCTATGTAAAAAACCTGCACAATCTGCACATGTACCCCAGAACTTAAAGTATAATAAACAGATTTTTAAAAATCAGATAGTGTATCAGAGGATGAATTCATATTCTGAATTTTTAAAAAATATTACAGATTTTATAAAAATACAGAGCTGTATTTTTCAGATATTTATTTCATTAAAGAAAACGTACTTTGTTTGACTTTTTATTTCCTGTTTTGTTCTATTCTCGATTTGAACTGCTACTGTTGTTGAAAACTGCCTTTAAATATTAGTTTCTTTGTTTTGGCCATGAGTCTTTCTTTTTCCTCAAAACAGGAATTACTTTTGTAATGCACACTTTTTGATCTTTGTCCATTTGTCTTTCTGTAAGGAATCCCTGAGGCTGAATAATTCATAAAGAAAAGAAGTGTATCTGGCTCACGATCCTGTAGGATGAAAGACTGGGCATCTGGCAAAAGCCTCAGGCTACCTCCACTCATGGCAAAGGCAAAGAGGAGTGGGCGTGTGCAGAGACCTCAGGACGAGAGAGCAGCAAGACAGAGCGGAGAGGTGCCAGGTAGGTTCTTCATAACAACCAGCTCTCATGGGAATGAATACGGTAAGAACTCCTTTAAGGGAAGGCATTAATCTATTCATGAGGGTCCTGCCCCCATGACCCGAACACTTCCCATTAGGCCCCACCTGTAACATTGGGAGACATATTTTGACATGAGATTTGGAGAGCACAAATATCCAAACCACAGCAATTTGTTCATCATATTTTCCCTTCTAGCTCAGCCAAGCTAAGCCACAGGTGAATTTGGTTTTAGGATCTGGTCTTCTTGGTCATTCTAGAAAATGAAAAGTCACTTGGCAGTCTGACTTTAAAGGGTTCCTGCTGTTGACTAATGTATATACATGTAAACAATTCATTATTTATTAATGAAAGCCAGGTTCCAAAAAGACCAAACAGAGAAGAGAGGATAAATATCTATCTTTGGAGTGGAGATTTTTAAAAGAGATTTTTACAGAAAGTGTTTTTAAAACATCTATTTTCACTAAATGTACCCGTAGTTATTAGCAACTAATACACTGGGATGTAGCAATGAAGACGCAAAAAAAAAAAGGGGCCATTTTCTACTGAATTTCAAAACAATAAGAATTTTCCTGATTTCCTTACATTTTTGAAACACTTTAAAACTTTTTACATCACCTGGATTCCTTACATTTTTTAAATACTTTAAAACACATTATAATGTGATGGACTACCAACACATTGTAATGCTTGGAATGTGTACAATTCACTTTACAACAACCAAACCAAACCAACTAAACATACACTGATATAGTACACCATACATGTATGTATTGAATTTTGCTTCTTGCTATATGAGATATAAAAAAGGCCTTCTAAATTATTGAATGCCTAACAAAATAACTGAACTGACGATTTTCTAAAACTACATATAAAAAATTCAAGCGTTCTGAGAGCTAGGGTTTTCATTTGAGTGGTAAGGAGGAACAATTTTTAGACAGAAAACAAGTGAAATTTTTCATCTATAAAGGCGATGTTACTGATTTTTTAAAGTGGTAGCTGGGCTATGATTAGAGTGCCACCTAGTGGTGAAGGATATTAGACCAGGTGGGTTTCTGCAGCTCTCACAAGGCAGTTCCCTTGTTTTCCATTTGCCTAGTAACTGAGTGAGTTGCATTGCCTGAGTACAAGATAAAGCATCAGAAGATGGTGGTAGTTCTGATGGGAGAGCTTCCAAACAACACAGAGGAAAAATATTTACAACCTGAAAGCTAATAATGTAACTTTATAGTTTCTTCAAAACTGGCATCTGGAGGTGATTCAGAGAAGCGCCGAGGCCATCTGATCATCTCTCCCTACTACCTTCAGGCAGTGATTCCGGCTGTGCAGAAAGTCCAAGATTTCACTAATCTACAGCAACAATCGTTTCTTGGCTTCCCTTAGAAACACTTACCAATAATGAGTCACTCTCACTGCCTGGAAACATGTTTTTATTTCTAACTAAAACTCAGAATGTTATAATCTAAATTATATTCTCTTGTTCTTTCCTCAAACGGATTAGAGAAAGCATTAGACGAAGAATCAATGGATCATCTCGTTAGAGCTGAAAGAATGTTCAGAGATACTTTAGGCCATTTTTAAAGACGACAAAATAGAAGCTTTTTTTTTTTTTAAAGCAAATTGCCTAAATGGGAAGAGAAAATTAATGGCAGAGCAAGGTTAGCATCTAGACCTGACTTAAAATCTACAGTCTTTCTACTTCCTAATAGTGTGCCACCCTGCTTTGGGTTGGTCATCTTGATCACTGCAATCAAAGACACAAGAGGTGTGGTTTGCTCTCAGACTTTCTTAAGATTGTAACACTATTGGGGGTGGGGGAGTGCTGTTAAAAAAAAAAAAAAAAAAAGATTGTAACACTATTATTCTCTCCTCTGACACTTGTCAGAATTTCTGCCTAGTTATTTTTCCAGGTCTGTGGTACCTAACACATAAGCACACGGCGGTCATCTAATATGTATGGATTAGCCCTTACCATCATCGCTACATCTCTAACCATCTTTTCTTCCTCTTGTGCTTATCTGAGATACGCTCAACAGAAGAAAATAGCCTAAGTACATCCAGGACTTGCAATAAACCTTGTTTCATCTTTAAATAGGATAAGAGAAAATCATTCTCATTTTCACAGCCCATCAAGTTGTACTTAAAGTGCAGAGTAAAAGTGGCAAGTAATGATTTATTAATGAAAAAAAGTGTAAAATCTTCATATTTCCTTATGGTTTCTATAAATAAAAAGTTAAAACCCTTAGTGCCAGAAATTACAAAATCTATTTTGTGGTTCCTCTTATAAGGTATTAGCCATGTTTATTCCTATATCTGCTTTTTGCTCACTGACTTATAATATACATATCTTTGTCATAGGGTTTCTGGGTTTTGTTGTTGCTCCTAGAATCAAATTTCTAACCATATGTAAAACCTTTAATTCATTCAACCCAGAGTTTTCTAAAGATGTTGGCTGCTTTAAATGTTACGTAAGATCTTTAAAAGAATCAACTACTATTGGTTTTGCTGCTTTTGTTGCCACTTAAAATCACTGACCTGTAAGACACTTACATCTGGAACCAATTGTTCATTTTTTGCCAACTCAAACACACATGAGATGGCAGGTAAACACCCTGGCATCAAAGAAGAACAACGCTAAAAAATAAGTCACTGTGCTTTCAAGAGATGTGTGAAAGAAAGCTTGTAAAATTGAGTTATTTACAGCAAAAACCTGAGTAGGATGACATAAGACACCCAAAAAGTATCAGCCAAAGAAATTCTCATTTATATCTTACAGCATATTCTATCATGATTGCCTTCATTTCTCTTTGACTAAAAAAATACATGCAGGGCATTGAGGGGTGGGAATATGCTGATCAAAAATATATACAATTTTGGTTAAATAGGAGAAATAAGTTCAGGAGATCTATTGTTCAACATGGTGATAATAGTTAATAATATATTGTATTCTTTTAAAATGCTGAAAGAGTGAATATAAAGTGTTCTCATCACAAAAATGATAACTATCTGAGGTAACATATAATTTGCTAGATTTACATATAGTTAATTCACTAGATATATACTTTGAAACATCGTGATGTACATTATAAATTCATACAATGTTATATGTCAATTTAAAAATAAAAGAGAAATATGTAAAAATAGGGGCCTAGAATAAATAGCTTGAGAATGAAATTTCTGTAAGACTCCCCCCACCCAAAAAATTACATTTAAAGCCCAATTCACAAAATGTTCCTTAATATCTGTAAATCTCTTTTAAAGTCTAAAGTTAACTATGTTTTTAAAAAGATGTGTAGTTTCTTGTTCAAACAAAACAATTACCAAAACAAAAAAAAACTAGAAATGAGAGCAACTTTTCTTTAACAATCAAATAATTCCTTATTGAACTGAAGAATAATTTCAGCTGCAAGGAAAAATATCAATAAGTATAAGCATATATGTCTACCGGTACATGTAGAAAACTGTAATTTAATTATATTAATCTGTTTCCCCCACTACTCTAAGACCCTGAGGGACTATTCTTACTTTTCTTCATATCCCCATCATTGAACATATTGTCACAAAAATTCAATAAATGTTTGTCCAAATAAACTACACCCAAGTGCTTATTGAATTGGTGATTAGAATCAGAAAAGCCTTGAGTTTTTTTTCTTCTCTTAGAAATGCAGTAATCCACAGAAGTTGGTATTCACATTTTGTATCTGACAGCAAACTATACAGGCCTAGGAGGTAGACCAAAAAATAGTCAAGACTTTTGTTTCATTTTGTACATGTTGAATTGAACATTATATTAATAAAAATGGAATAAGAAGCTTCTTTTTATTCCCCTAATATGTCCCAAAAGTTCCTACCTCTGAGTCTTTAGTGGCATTTATTTTGTTATTCCAGCACATATCTCTCCCAGTATCACCACCTAGTGTGTCTACAACTATTATCCAACACTCAAGGCCCAACTCCAGTCGTATCTCACCCATTGTGTATAGCATCATGTCTGTACACATTGAAATCAAATGGAACTGAGTATAATTTTCCAAAGTTTTACTTTTTGCATCTGTAAAATGTATGTCATTGTGAAGGCTACATTTTAAGCCTCTAACACTGTAGCTGATAACACATATTTCTGGCACTTTATGTTTTGGGGTATACGGCACCAAAACTGATACCTATACATTCAACAAACTAGTATGAATCACCTGACATTTGCCCCAGATTTCACCCTGCTAACTTTATTTACCTATCTGTTAATGTTTCTTTCATTGTACCCTTGTCTTGATATGTGCCTTCTTGTTGGGTTTTGGCTTGGCTTATTGAATTTTATTCCTACAGTCTCCTCAATCCTGTCAATTTGTGCTCATTCTTGGCCTTAGGTAAAATACTCTTCCTCCATTTCCAACACCTTGTACTACTCCCTTTAGCTCCCACACTATTAGGAAAGGAGAACTTGGGGACTAAGCACTGATCTTTGAGCAGTCACTCTCAAAGTGAATCTAAAACCTTGCCCAAATTAGCAACCAAACCTCTCCTACTTATGGAAAGTTTTGATTTCAAGGTAGAAGGCATATACAAGCCAGGGGAAATCCCAGAAAGCTAAGACTTCTAGCAAGACGAATGGCTTCAGCACTGTAGCAGCAGTATAAAAAGACAAAAAGTAAAGAGAGGTACTACTTCAGATAATCAGAAAAAGACCAGTAGAAGACAATATATTTGAGTAGAGACCAGAAGGAAGTCAGGATGCAAATCATGTGATTACCTGAAAGATAAACAGTTCATGACAGAAGAAAATACATAATTTCTGAAAATTGAATCATTTTTTATGTTCAAAGGATAACAAGTAGACCAGCTGGCTGGAGAAGAGGTAGGCAGGAGAAAGGGTTTAGGAAAAAGGTCAGAAGAGCCAGCTAATATAAGGGCTTGTAGGTGATGGCAAAGACTTGAGATTTCAGACTAAGCATGATGGGAAACTTTTAAAAGGTTGAACACAGGAAAATGACATGAACCAATTTACAATTTGAAAATAACTCTGACTTAAATATGTGTGTAGGGTTCAAATCTCACAAATAAATAAATCATTCCGGTAGACACAGATGACAATGTGAAATCTATAAAAACCAACAGAATATCAAATGTTATATTGAATATATAGGTTATTATATATTGAAAAATAGGTTATTTTCTTCCAGTATTTTACTAAAATTGACTATTTCACCTTATGACTCAGGAAAGTCTCAACTATAAACTATATGCTTATTACTTTACTTTTCTTCAACTTAAGTAAAATTAATATGCATGACCCTTAAGAAAAGTATTTTTATTAACACTTTTGGAAGAAATTTTTAAATTTTTCTTAACCAATTCATTCAATACACTATTTTGAAAAAGTAAACTTGAAGTATGGGACTCTGAATGTTCTTTTCCACTTAAAGGAAAAGCAAAGGTATAAAAATGGATTAGCTAATGCTGAACAGGTATACAAAGAGTAGTAGAGAATGAAGAAAATCAAATGTTTTATCAAACATGTCTAAAACTAGATGGTATATATCTGATAACAAAATTTTACCATAAAATGTAAATAAATTGAAAGAAAAGCACAAAAGCTAAGGATCAGTTTTTCTGAGTCTGTTATAAAATAAAGTAGAACTATTCTTATAAGAAATAATCATATTCTTAAAGCATATGAGCTAGAGTCCTTCTATTACCACTTCAATAAGGCCAACCTCTGTTTATCTTTCAAGGGCCAGCTCAAACATCACACATCAAAGTCTTTCCTGCCTTTCAGCACTCTGCCATAATAACCCTGTTAATACTTTCTTATGTTTATTACTGCTCACTAAGAGCTGAGAATAAGGCAGTAGAGCTCACAGAAATCCCTCACAAAACATTTAGCTTTCACTGTAGGGCACAATGCAGCAGCCATCTGAAGGCTGGGAGCTCAACATGATATCTGAGAGAAATCTCCATTAGGAACTCTGAGCTTTCAGAGCATCTTCCAAAAATTGAGAGCTGGTCAACAGGACAAACAGGAAACTCACTGTGGCAGAAGGCTGCTTGATTAGCAATTAAGCATAATATGATCTCTTGACTCCAGTGATCAGATTCCAAACCCTGCTTAAAGGAAAATTCCAATTCTGCCCTTAACTTATTTAAAGCTGATGGTAAACTAAATTTAACTGAAATTGTATCAAAACCTAAATCCAACGTAATCACACATTATGTTAATTTATCCCCACCAAATTAACAATCTAACAAAAAGGCATTTCTTTTTCTGGGGATAAATATTACTTACTTCAGTCTCTACTATTCTTTTAAACATAGCATTAAAGATACAATAAAAATTACAAGACACTCACATATCCAAGAAACTATCATCTATTGTCAAGAGCAGAAACAGTGAATTGAAAGAGAACCAGCAATAAGTCCATAGTTGGTATCATTTGACAGAGACTTTAAAACAAACTGATAAACGTTAAAGGTGAATGAAAAACATGTGTGAATAAATGATCGTTTCTGCAAAGAGAAAAGAACTATTAAAATAAATTAGATTGTAGCCAGGGGGAGGGGAGGGAGCAGAGCATCCCAAAGAGTTTCCCAGTTTTCTGATCCAATGTACCCAGGTCCTTGACCTCTCTTACCCTAGGAATGGGGAAGGGACCCCAGAGGCGCAGTGAGCTTACCATTTGAATAAATATCGTGGACCCAGAGAGTTTAGCAGAGAGACGGAGAAGGAGAGAGAGCTCTCACACTGCCGTGGGAGGGGATCCAAGGGAGCAATCCGTATAGGTAAGGAGCATCCGGGTTTTCACCCTGAAGTTATTCCCACCCCATTCATGTTCTCGCCCAATGAGAGGAGTTCTTTCAAACTTCCTCTGGAGTGATTGATATTTGATTCTGATACCAGATTGGCTGCTAGGTCTGCAACAGAGGCCTCCCGCCCCCCTCCCAGAGCTTTCAGCAGGCTTTTTGAACAAAGAGGCCCACCTGGATTCCTGTAACTAGCCAAAGAACTCTAGGTTCCTGGATGGGGGCGTGCATGGAGGCGTGGCACTGGGAAACTCTTGCCTTTGAAACCACGCCCCTCGTGGACCCGGGAAGAGAAGTTTTTTCCCTTAACACAGTCCCTCAATATGAGAAGGCTAAAAGTCAAAAAAACACAGTACCAGAAACAAAGAATTATTTTCATGAACTTGAAAAAAGACTTCACAAAGTGGGAGAAACAATCAGTAAACTTAAAGAAAAACAATGCAAATTATTTAACTTGAAAGAGCAAATAAAAGTGAAAAAAATAAAACAGAACGTCTGAGACTGTGGGACAACATCAAATCATCTAATATGTTTAATCAGACTCTACAATATAGGGGAAAATAATAGAATTGAGCCAATACTTAAAGAAGCTTATTATTGTAAAAGGATAAAGGTTTAGTGCCCATCAAAAAATGAAGTCCAGAAGACAAAGAAATTACATAATAAAGTATTGAAATAAAAAAATTAATCTAGAATGCTGTAACTAATACAAATATTCTTCACAAATGGAAATAAAACAAAGATAATTTCAAAGAAACAAAAAACAAGAGAATTGATCTTCAATTCAGATTTGACCTACAAAAGAAATGTGAATAAAAACAATTCTTCAGGATAAATAAAGGGAAATGATGACAAGTGGAAGTCCTCATCATAAAAAATAAAATCAGGCCGGGTGTTTTAGCTCATGCCTGTCATCCCAGCACTTCAGGAGGCCGAGCTGTGTGGATCATCTGAGGTCAGGAGTTTGAGATCAGTCTGACCAATGTGGCAAAACCTTGTCTCTACTAAAAATGCATAAATTAGCCAGGTGTAGTTGCATGCACCTGTAGTCCCAGCTACTCGGGAGGCTAAAGCAGGAGAATTGCTTGAACCTGGGAGGCGGGGGTTGGTGAGCCAAGGTCATGCCATTGCAGTCCACCTCGGGCGACAGAGCGAGACTCCATCTCAAGAAAAATAAATAAATAAAAATTAAATTAAAATAAAAAACACCACAAAGGTATGTTGGTTAAAATAAAATGTGCTTTATTACTATGCATATTTTTTATACATTTTTAAATTTCTTTAAAATGTATTGAATACTAGTTAAAATAATATCTTGTGATTTGTTGTCACAGAATTTAGATATATGACACAAGAAGTTAAGTTGTAGGGTTTTGAAGGTAGAATGTGGTAAGATAAGATAGATATCTTGTAACCTCTAGAGTAACCATTAAAATACAACACAAAGAGATGTAGCGAAAAAGGCAGCAGATTATTACCAAAATTCAAACATCACCTACAATCCATAACTTTTATTATACTTAAATTATAGCTTCATTTTTTTTAATCTTACACATATCTCTGCATTTGAAATCAGAAAACACAACTAAATTTAGACTTTTCTTGATTGTCAAAGTCAAGGTTTTTGTACAGGGCTATAAAATTGTGATGCATCAAGAAGTTGCAGGGTATAATACTGAGCTCCTGATCATGAGAGTTAAGTACTCCAGACAGGTATTTTTTCTAGGACATGTGACTGTATTTTAGCAATTTAATCTATTAAAAAATGAAGGAAAGTTTTTACAAAAAGACATCTATTAAAGTATTTTTTTACATGCATAACTATCCTATTTAGCTATGTATTCCAAGCCAAGGGAGGTAGAATTTTTTATTTATAACTGGCTCCACAAATCTATCCCAATGAGTTGACCTTAATAATATTCAACAGATCTTTCATTGAAGAAATAAAATAAATCTGTAACTGTGACAATGATACTCTTAGCAAGCTAACACAGCGTTAGAAACCAAATACCACATGTTCTTACTTGTAAGTGGGAGCTAAATGATGAGAACACATGGGCACATCAAAGGAAAGAACACACACTGGGGCCTTTCTGAGGGTGAAGGGTGGGAGGAGGAAGACGATCAGGAAAAATAACTAATGGGTACCAAGCTTAATATCTGGGTGATGAAATAATTGATACAACAAACCCCCATGACAGAAGTTTACCTGTGTAACAAACCTGCACTTGTATCCCGAACTTAAAATAAAAGTTAAAAAAGAGAAAAATAACAAAGATTAAAAAAGATATTCTTATATCTTGGGAAAAATATGTACGCATACCAAAGGTGATTATGGAAAGAGCAAATAAGTAGATGACGTGTATGTTATATGAGTACACCTAGATGTCCCATAAATTAAAGAGCATTCTGAACTTAGTCTCATCACTTGATAATAGACAAATCAAATTAAATAATTAAATGTCTTTTCAAGAAATCTGTGAAAAAATCAGTAGCATTTGTTTAATATTTTAGGCTGAAAGGATACAATACTTTTAGGCATTCGGCAGTCACAATACTGGCAATGTCACAAATGAAAAGGACACTTATCCACTGAGAAGAGCTATAGGCCATATTGCTTTTCCAGAGGATTAAAGGAATACCTTTAGATAAACTTCCCTGCAGTGATGGATTTATTTATAACCAATTCCTAGGTCATTAAATGTTCTAAAGTGATATACAGGGAGTTTGTATTATAACCCCCTTTCAGGTTATAATCTTTAGACTCTACTATAATTTTTCCCTTTTAAAAAGAGTGATGGCCTTAAGAGCACCTATCTCTCCATCCATCCAGCTATACTAATATTTTTGGAATGATTTTTAATGTGTATGTATTTTTTTAAATAATGTTATCTATTTTGCCTTAAGTCCCTTAAGGTAAAAGTAAAGGACATGGCATAGGGGAAGTTGGATCAGAAAGGAAGAAATAGAAGGCTGATCTTTTCCTCCCTCTCCCACAGTGGGAATATGGGAAGATACAAGAGACCAAAGTACTATAAAAGGGCAGATTCCAGGATTTTCATTTTTTCCGCTTCTCAAGGCTTAGCTTCATATGGGTGGTATTTCTATCCAATTATATATGGGGGTGGTTAAGAAACAGGAGGTCCACTTCTGCCATGTCTAGAGAGGCCAAGGCCTTTAGGAGAAATCTGCCATCCAGCTAAGTGTTATGTCCATCACAATATGCAAGTAGTAGTACCACAAATGGCAGAAAAAGGTATCTAACAATAGAAAAAAAGCCTATGCAGTCTCCTGACTCTTCATGGCTTGCACGGGGAATATGAATGATTCAGAGATTCCATGAACCCTGATGAGGGAACATGAAGGGTGTAGGAGATTTCAGAGGTTGTAATGTGTGAGAGAAACATGAATGGCTTTGGTCACAGGTGCCACCCACCAGTTTAAAATTGCCAGAGAACACCAGAACACCAGCCACCTACAAAAGAAACACAATTTAGAGAATATCACCTTTCTTTCTCACCACCCAACTCATATAGGCCCCCTTTGTATTAGATGTCATCTTGGATGGAAGCAGAATGTTGAAGAAGAAAATGTGAAGAAACAAATATTTGCCCAAGGGAGACCAAGTCATCCAAGGGACACTATTTAAATCAGAAGTAGGTAGCCTGTTAATTGGTAGGTTTAAAGTTTCCCTCCCAACTTAATACCCTGTGGGTTGGAGGTGAAAGGAAACAATTAGATATATTACAGAGGCAAAGTTTTGATTTTTTGCACATTTGGATTGTAAACATGAGTAAATATTATCTCCTTGCTACTGACAGAAAAGTAAGTAAAAAAACAAATGGACAGATAGATGATGAGAGGCAGACAGATATCAGAAAAAAGTTCTGATATATAAGTATAGATGATTAATAAATACACGAAGTTAAAATGGAGATATAAATAGATGAAGAGGAAGGCATATTAATAGAAGTAAATATTGATATAGACACAGATATGAAATATCCCACCACAACAACAAAAAAATCAGTTTTGCAAAGACAAAATTGGAGGACATTGGGTAAGTGAAATAAGCCAGGCAAGACTTATTTCATGCAGTAAGACCAATACTGCATGATCTCACTTATTTGTGATCTAACACGGTTGAACTCATAGAAATAGAGAGTATAAGGGTGGCTACCAGAGGGTGGGAGAAGAGAATAGGGAGCTATTGGTCAAAAAATACAAAGTTTGCTAGACAGAAAAAAGAAATGTGTTTTTGATATTTATTGCACAGAATAGTGACTATAGTAAATAACAATGCATTGTATATTTTAAAATTTCTAGGAGAGTAAATTTCAACTGTTCTCACCACAAAAATGTCAACTCTATGAGGTGAAAGATATGTTAATTAGCTTGCTTTTACTCATTTCACATAGTGAATTATTTAATCATTCCATTTATTTAAACGTCACATTGTACCCCATAAATATACATACTATTTTTGTCAATAAATAATTTTGTATAAACGAATATTATTTCACAGATATTGTTCATGAACACGAAATTTCACTGTGACTTCTCTACCCATTACCCCTCAAAAATAAAACTTAAAGGAAAGAAATTGACACCATTGAATAACTCCCTTTTTTTTGAGATAGGATCTCGCTCTGCTGCCTAGGCTGGCCTGCAGTGACTCTATCTCACAGCCTCTGCAGGCTCAACTTCCTGGGCTCAAGAGATGCTCCCACATAAGCCTCCCAAGTAGCTTAGACTAAAAGCATATGCCACCACACAAAGCTAATTTTTTAATTTCATGTAGAGACAGAGTCTCATGATATGGCCCAGGCTTGTCTCCAAGTCCTAAGCTCAAGCAATCGATCCTCCCACGTTAGCCACCCAAAGTACTCGGATTAGAGGCATGAGTAGACATGCCCAGCCCACCACAGAACATCTTAAACATACTAGGTTCTTTCCATATGCTACTTCATTTAGGACTTAAACAACTTTATGATATAGATAAACTATTAGTCCTGTTTTGTAGTTCAGAATACAAAAAAAAAGTCAAAGAAGTTAAATAACTTGTTTAAGGCTATAAAGCATAAAAATAGAGCCAATGTAAAAACCATATCTGTGTGAGTGTGCTATATCAAGTTGACTACCTCCAAAAAAGCCTTTTAGGAAAATCAAGTAAACTTTTTCTTTAGGATTCTGATATATTTATTACCTTAGAATATCATGATACAACCTGAAGAACTAGTCAAGTTATTTTTTTTTATTTCCTAGATAGTATTATTGTAAACTTTGGGGATTAAAGATTCCTGTCCTCCCATATATGTTTATTGTGGCACTGTTCATAGTAGCAAAGACTTGGAACCAACCCAAATGCCCATCAATGATAGATTGGATAAAGAAAATGTGGCACATATACACCATGGAATACTATGCAGCCATAAAAAAGGGGTAAGTTTATATCCTTTGCAGGGGCATGGATGAAACTGGAAACCATCATTCTCAGCAAAGGCACACAAGAACAGAAAACCAAACACTGCATGTTCTCACTCATAAGGGGTGTTGAACAATGAGAACACACAGACACAAGGAGGGGAACATCACACAGTGGGGCCTACGGGATTGGGGAATAAGGGAGGAATAGCAGGGGGTAGGGGGATTGGGGAGGGATAGCATTAGAAGAAATACCTAATGTAGATAATGGGGAGATGGATGCAGCAAACCACCACCATGGCACGTGTATACCTATGTAACAAACCTGCACAATCTGCACATGTACCCCAGAACTTAAAGTATAATAAATAAATTTTTAAGCGAATAAAATAAACTGCACTTATGAACAGAGACAAAATTTTTTTAAAGATTCCTGTGCTCCTTTTTGTAGATACAGAGCAATCATACTGCAACTTCTATATAATAGAGAAAAAAATAGACCTTCCAAATAAAGAAACAAAGTTTTAAGTATCAGACTTATAACAAGGTTGCATAAGTCTGCTTAAAACTGGAATTTGATGACAGTTGAAAAGTAGGCAAAAGTATTAATTTTAAGTAAAACATAAAATACTGTATCTTAGACGTGATCAATAGCCACAACAAAAAACAATCTTATCACCTTGGCAGAAGGTTAAAGACCATGAAGAAACTAAAGTTAATTGTCCTCTTTAAAAGAGATCAGTTGTAAATGATTGTAGAGTAAGACAATTCTGAAATTGTGGCAAATGCTCTTCTAAGAAACAATTGCATTCTGGCTGTTTGTGTGTCCTGAAAACAAACAAATAAATAAATAACAAATACACCCACCTCTCCGCCACCGTATTAAGGACATGGAGAAAGAACTTCCCTAGGCTGATCTATGAAAAGACCTGTAGAACAATATGTTCACATATAGTTTTGCTTTATCTTGTGTTTTCTTCTGAGATTACTGAAGAAAGGCGGAATGTTTAAAATCGATAAATAACACAAAGTGTGATTTTTCTTTTGAAATTATAGAAAAAAATATTGACATAACCTCTGCCTGACTCTCCAGTCAGATCCAAGGATGTGTAATGCCATTACATACTGACAGAGAAACTAGGAGGTATAAAAATAAAATCAAACTAAAAAGCAAATAGCAACCCCTTTTACAAAGAAAACATAATAATAGTCTCTAAATAATTGGAGACAAGGCAAGCGGGTCAATTCATTTTGCCTATTAAATCAAATATTGTCCCAGAGCCTAAGATTCATCTATAAGATGTCATTTTGAAATCCATGAGGCTGAATTAAGTGTTATTTTCAATTTTTCTTATAGGTATTCTTTATTTTTTCTTAGCAAGTTCCTGTATGGAATGTAAATAAGGTTACAGTTTTTTAATTTATAAAATTATCAACATTATTTCCTTGAATTGAAGAGTTCACTAAAAATTCTTGTTTCCTAACTGGTTTAGTTGTCTAGAGCAATGCTACTCCAAGTGTGGTGCATGGACCTGTGTAGGTCTTTGAATTGTTACTAATCTGCAGTGAAATAATGTGGAAATTTAAAATAAATGTTTAAAAACCTTTATAGTAACTTAGCAATGTATTTGAAATTTTTTAAATGTCTGAATTTAAAAATAAAACGTACAGGCTTCCATTTCATTTTGATACTGTACTTTATAAAATCTTTGGTCTGCAATAGAATATTTGGTCCTTTTAAAGAGGACAACTAACTTTATTTTCTTCGTGGTCTTTAACCTTTTGCTGAAGTGATAAGATTGCAATAGAATGAAGGGAGAAAAACAGATACTTTCTCATAGGTAAGTTTTAAAAGCACTGCTTACAGATGAGTTTTGGCAACAAATAGAAGTTATTTTGGGTGCCAGCTCTAATATTAGCCAAGTTCTAATTATATGACATGGGGAAAGTTACTTCATCTCTCCGAGTTTCCATTTCCTCATCTGAATGATGAGTATCTACTTTACATGTTTGTTTATGCAGTCCTGAGTAAGCAACATCAGCGTCACCCCAGCACCTGTTAGAAATGCAGATTCTCAGACTTTTTCAAGACCTAGTAAATCAGAATCTGCATGTTAACAGCATCCCTAGTGAAGCATCTGTACAAATACAGTGCTTGACCTATAGAAAATGGCCAGGAACTATGAGCTGCTGCTGGTTTTATTCATCACAGTAATATGTAAATAGTATTCTGTGTAACAAAGGGTGATATTTGGAACTTGTGTAAACATAGACATGAATATCAAATAATTATCTTTCTGATATTTTACAGGTACCTAAAAAGTTAAGAATATGATACAGCTTCTGTTGATATTAATAACAAAGAACACATACCTCTCACCCTCAAGAAACCCATGTGATAAAATATAAGCCACGTACATCTAATAGAAATACAAAAGTGTTCTGAGTTGGTAAAGCCATAGAGAATTATTTACACAGAAATGTTGGGTAAATTGAGACAATACTTCTTTAAGATAGTACTCTTGCACAAAAAATAAATTTTATACTTGAACTGAAAAAGACAAAGGGGAAAAAAAACACTCTGTTCTCAGCCAATAATACTGTGTCTACCCAGTGTTATATCAAAAATAACCTGAATGTTCAAGGGTTGAAGTGTTAACTCCTGCCAAATTTCTTGTCCTTTAAAATTACCCCGCTGTGACTGGCAATACAGAGGTCACATACCATTTCAGCTGAAATAGCAAAGCTCAGTGGGAAGTAAAGAATGAAATTGCTTGCTACTTATCTCTGATTCTCTGTCCAGGTTTCTGAGAAACCATACCAGGGTAGCAAATATAGCTTAGCAGTGATTTTTTAGAATCAACATATGAGGGTTAAGACAGGAAAAAAAAGAGCACATTGACATTTGCCATTTTTACAAAATAAAGGTGATATCAAAAATTTACATAAGAAATGTATATCAGCCTAATATTGCCAGTGATACTCTGGAGGCTGTGGTGGATACCTAATAGGACTAGTTCAATATCTAATACATGTCTTATTGTTTTTCTCTGTTAAAGCCAAGTACAAGAATTGCCCAGGGCAAAGAGACATAAACACTGATAAATCACCATTTCACTTACTTTACTTTTATTTTCTGTTCAATTCCACATAGCTGACTTTTGTAAAAGCTGAACTCTCATAAAGTAAAACTTTACTTAGTCACAGTATTTTTCTATGATGCCAAATACCAGGATATGTTCATGATGTAGAGAGTTATCTACTGCTGACTCTGTATCACACACTGTACTAGAGACTAAAAGATGGATATAAAGGAAACAAGAGGAATTTTCTCTGAGATTTTCTGGAAGTACACAAGAGGCATATACAAAAATACATACTATTTTACAGTGAAAACCTGACTTATATTTGCAATTTCCATCCACTTTTCATTTTATATTACATTTCAGCATAGCATAAACATAGTGTCTTGAAAGTCCAAGCTTCATGAGATATATTCATAGTTTGAATATTTATATGACACAAAAACAATTGATTTACAAGTTTTAAATTTGAAACTGGATAAAATCGAGTCATTGTATTTCTTAAATGTATAGGAACAAGGTGCATTTTCTCATTACTTAAAATTCTTTATATATTGCAAGGGAGAAAATCATTTGATTATATCATAAGACTAACCTAAAATGTATTGGCATTATTTTTAGAAATATGAATTAACAGCACACAGACACACTAATACAATTCAAAAATTAGTTTCATATGCCATTCTTATACTTGATAACATAGTGTCATTTTAGAAATGGTTCCAAAACTCAAAATTATAAGCCTGTATTATCATTTTGTTTTAGCCGCAAAAAAAGAAGTTGTGGAAACCTTATTTTAGATGTCATGATTTTGTCTAATTTTCATTGTAAGAATCCTCCTAAAGTACATGTGAAGAATTGTGTTAAATTATTCATCATGCAAGTTAATTTGACAGTTAATTATAATAAAGGAAAGAGTTTTCTAAAGGTAATTCATGGCTTTAAAGACTAAAGGATAATCTACACTGACAGAATTTGTCCTTGACTGTGGTCTTACTGCTATATGCTAAATCCAAAATTAACATTTTGTACTTTTGAGAGCTAAAAAAAAATAACGATTATACTTTTTGACAATGAAAAATATGCTGATTCCTCTCTTGGAGAGAAGCATTAAATAGTGAAAGTTGCACAAGCTTAAGACTAAATTCCTCATGGTGGTTTTCATTAGCTGTGTGATTGGGAAAACTAGTTTCTTGGAACTTCATGGGTTTTGCTGTGTTTTTTTTTTCAGCTGATAAAAAATGCCATTTTTGGCTTTATTGTGACAATTAAAAGAAATTAAAAGCAGCTGCCTCTGTTCCTTAAATATAGTAGGAACTCAGTAAGTGTTAGCTCTCTTTCTTTTCTTCTTTTCCTGTGAAAGGAGACGAGAAGAGGGTTTCTTTTTAATTCCTTCAGTCCCATGAGTAGTATATTCAAAAATTATATTTTATGACATTTGTTAGCTGATAAATTGTTTTTGCATGCAGTGCTATTTTAATGTTTCCAATGATATTATGCCGGAGGTAAAGCAGATAACTATTCTGTTTTTACAGGTTTAAAAGTTTGGGAGGTTAAATTAACCAAGTTTATACAACTAAAAAGGAACATATCTGGGATACCATCTCAGATTTGCGTGAGTTCAAAAACCCATTCCTTACCCCAGTATACACACCAGTATTCAGTGGCACAAAAATCTTCTCCAAACTGCAGCAAAATTAGTGAAATTAGCATAATCAGAGAGTTCTTCATAAAGCAGAATATATTCCTATTTTTAAATTCAGAGATTATGCCTTTCTTCAGGATAAAATATCTTTTTATTATGAAGCAGTGGCAAGAATAGATGGTAAGTGTTTTTCATATCTTTTTTAGCCAGAATCTAAAATTGTCAAAGCCCACTTGTCTCCTTTTTTCTTTTTGAAATTTTACTGGACTGTGAAGCTCAGAAGTCTGATAATAGTCTACTAGGGAATGCTACTTTATTACTTTTCCCAGGAAATATTCAAGGTGACAGATTGCTATTTGGTCTATTTTGATCATTCCACAACGTACACTTGTATTAAAACATCATATTATGTCCCATAAATACATACAATTATTTGTCATTTGAATTAAAATAAAAATTTAAAAAAATCTATTATACTAAAATAGCATGAGGATTCCAAATGAAGCTACCCCTAAAAGTATATATTATGTAAACCCTATTCTTATTATATATGGACTAACAATTCCAAAAGGTATGTTTTCAACTTTTTAATAGATTGTAGTGGTGGTAGTTTCCACAGAACTATGAAGTTTGGTGGTGTCAAGCTATTCACCAGTCCCAAGTTAAATATTGATAGAATAAAAGAGACTCCAGTGACTGTGATTAACTATTACCAGGTAAGTCAGCACCCAGTGGAAGGATGGCTAGCAAAAAGCAGCAGCATTTAATGACGGCTTTCTGTAATGACAAGTCATAGGATTTTCAGAGCAATCCAACCATATCAGGGTTTGCAAGGCGCTAACATTGCACTGTTCTGGTTTTTTAGACTTGTTTCTATCTATGTCAATTTATTTTCTGCAGTGTGAAATTCTCACTCCTCATTTATTCCTGGCCACTCCCTTGACATGTCTACTGAGATAAATAATGTTTCAGGAGTCTGAGATTTCATGACCTGATATTAATGCTTGTGTGTGTACCCTAGCCTCTTATACCCAAACAAGAAAGGGTTGCCCTGACATAATGTTCCCTAAATATCCTGTGCATGTCACTGTCATTGCACTTCCATGTTATTGATATCAGACAATTCCCCATCATCGTATATATCATCAGTGCCTGTATGGTACCTGGCACATGACTGGCACTCAGAACATGGTAATAAATGAATGATGTCTATAGTACAGGTATATCTGGAGTAACTGTAGTAACTTTCCTCTACAAAGAAAAAATACTTTTTTTTTTTAAGTGGAAAGAAGAAAGATTCATTTAATGAATTGTTCTAATTTCTCCCACTATAACATTAATGCATTTGTGGGAATAATATTGAGTATCAAAAGAAAAAATACTTTTTGAGAGTTCCTGCCAAGGGCAATCTCAAAACATTTCAACAGAAATTCAGAGCCACTGAAATACCACCAGAATTTGAAGACCCATATTCCAAATTTGGTCTATGTTTATAGAATTTGATAGATATTATACTGATATATGATAGGGCTATTTTTATAATTACATAATCTTTCAATGAAATAAAGAGGAGAAGAAAGAAAAATATCTCATTTGACCCACCCTTGCCAGTAGGTCCTCTCTCAGTAGATTTCCTAATGATATAAAGAACCATATTTGATCAGGCTTTTAATAAAAAGGCACTAAATACATTCACAGTGCAGGATCAAATGCCTGACGTTGTTAAAAGCCAACTAGAGATAGCAGAGTGGATAAAAGCTCATATGGATGTAGTAACTACTTTAAACAGAATAATTTTCTTTCCAGAGGGAATTTTAAAGAGCAAACCTAGAAATGGCTTTGGCATTCTTTTAAATTAAGTGTAAATTAAAATGAAATATTAAAATCCAGGGCATGGGTTAAACGTCAAAAGGAGTCAAATCATGTAACATATGTGCTCATGACTGAATTTATCAGAAGTTCCTGAGACAATAAAATAAGATGCAATATACCAAAAGGCAAAGTTCTGAACTTTGATAACACAAATGCTTTTAATGTGTGAAAGAACTTTCAATATCAATTTTAGGACAATTTTTATCTGTCTGAAAAAGATGCACTAGAAATATTTTATTCAATTAAGCAAAATGACTTGAATATACTCTAAAAAACACACTCACAAGGACTACATCTACACTACGTAAAATGTACAAGTGCCTCAATGACTTAGACGCTTTTAAAATCACAATAATTTAAAGTCATTAGGGTGCAGACAGAAAGAGGATCTGTAAGTTATAAAATGCATTTAATGTCTGATGTATTCTTATATAATAAGAAAATGCAATATTCAAGAAAGATCTTAAGAAGGCAGAGAGAGAAGTATATAACTCTGGATGAAATGGTGCAATAGGATTGGTGCAATGCTTGGGGATAGGAATAGTTAGAAAGGAATTCACAGAAAACCTAATGCTTAAACTGAGTCTCGAAGAATTAGTGACAACTTTCCACATAGGCAGTGAAAACAAGAGCATTCTAGGCAGAAAGAATAGCATGGTATATTTTTCATTACGCTTCTGTGTGGCCACAAGAGGCAAGAACTAATCCAAACCAAACTGGCTTATATAAAAAAGGAACTATTCGCTCCAAGACCAGTCAAGGTACATACAGAAAAACTGAAACCATGTCATGGATTGCAAACAGAATGTATTTGCTACAGAGAATTGGTTACTCCGATGTGGGTAGCAATGGGGGATGCTGAGTTAACTCAGATATTAATAACTTCAGGACAAACCTACCATCCCTAATGTTGACAGAACAAAAGCAAACCTGGGAAGGTACTCCAGATGTCTGGGGAGGTAGAAAGAGGTCCTCCAGATGTCTGGTGCCCAGATCTCTGAGGGCACAGTGCAGTTTGGGCTGGAAGCAAATTGGAACACAGATTAACAATTCTAATACTGTTTTACATGTCTACTAGTGGGAGCTAGGCTTCTCAATATTGGAGTGAGAATTGACAGATAAGAATGTGGAGAAGTATAGAATGATCAACATGGTATAATGGACTAGAGTTGGAGACACCAGTAGAAACTCATGTTTACCTTGATATCGATAAAGATTATTATGTATAACGTAACTGCAGATATGTGCATATACACAGGTTAGTATACACATATAGTTTTGTGTTTTGTTATCTGAGAAGGCCTGGAAGCAGGGATACCCAAGTAGCAACAAATCCACTTAGTATCCAAATCTTGGTTTTTAATACAATTCTCCAACAAGAACAACAAGGGCTCCTTGGAGAAATAGCTTATTCTAGGATTAGGGCAGGAATGTGCAAGATGAACCTGAGCCTGAAGCATCTCATAGTGCCAAAAAGTAAGAAAGTGCTTCACAACAACAAAATCCTAATTGATGGGAGTATATCAAAAAGACACAGAAGTAGAGTGAAAAGCTGGCCAAAGCTGGAACAATTTGAGTAACAATATAAGTACTGCTAGATTATAACTCAAAGTCTAAAATAAGTATACATGAGTCCATACTGACATAAATAAATGACATATAAATAAATGACTTAGTGACTAAGTAGGTATATACGGGAGAAGAGACAGATCTCTCTTCAGAAGAATTCGAAATAATTTATGTTTACAACCTTCCCTCAAGGAAGGAGCAAAAATTCCTTGTCCTTAAATGTGAGCAATGTATCTTCCTTCCAAAGAGTACAGTAAGACAGAAATTGGAGTGGGGAGGGAAGGAGAATTACTTGATATCACTTGATAGTGGAGAAATCTGACAAGCGCTGCTGCAGTCAGGTGACCAAGCCTAACATTCACAATGATAAGTCCAGTGAGTGGCATATGCCCTTGATACAATATGATGAAAGTGGTGTTTTGCCTCTATGTTCTTCCTCCTAAAAACCCATAACAATAATTTAATCATGAGAAATACATCAGAGAAATTCCAATAGAGGCACACCATCAGAGAAATTCCAATAAAGGGGCATTCATACTCTTCAAAACTGTCAAGGCCATCAAAATAAGAAAAACATCACAGACAAGAGGACCCCAGGGAGATATAAGTATGTATGGTGTAGTATCTAGGATGGAAACCTAAAGCAGAAAAAAAATAGTAAAAACTAAGGAAATAAATTTTCAAACTATGAATAAACTATGAGTTTTAATTGGTAATAATATATAAATATTAGTTCATTAACTATAAAAAAGTTACCATAGTAATATAAAATATTAATATAATAGGGAGATCTAGGTTAAAAAATGTATAATCTCTCTGTACTATCTTCTCCATTTTTCTGTAAATTTGAAACTATGGTTTAAAGAAAATCTGTTGAATGATGGAATTTAAACATTGTCAATGTGGTAAATTTAATATTAAGTATATTTGACCACAATAAAAGTCTATTATTAGATGTTAGTAATGCAGGAGGCTATGCACGTGGGGGGGGCAGGGAGTATATGGGAAATCTCTGTACCTTTTTCTTGATTTTGTTCCAAAGATGCTCTTCACAAAGAATTTTTAAAAGTCTATTTTAGAAACAAATAAGTGAATAAATAAATTGGATGCTAGAGCTGGACCTGTCTTCAGTTGCAGGAGCCATGCTGTCAAACACGGAGAACAGGAGGGAAGATCCTCTGCCCTCTTTGCTGCGGCCACTTTCACTCTCATGCCACCAGCGGCAGAATCTCAGGGGAAGTTGGATGTTCAATGAGTCCATGAAGTTAGTTTTCAGAGTTCCAGTCTCAGTTTAGAAGTATAAGTTTAGAGCTGAGATATGAGGTAAATCACCAGCATAGCTGGCAAGGATTCATCCAGGAACTTGAAGGGACTATCTTTTGACTCTTTTCTCTTCAATGTTGCTTTCATTCTTAGGTATGAAAGGCATAGTGGCTTGAGGTTCACATTCTAGGTCTAAGATCATGAGAATAGAGTGCCTCTTTTTGGGCTCATGCATGTAGTATTCTGGGATTGGCTTCTATTAAAACAGAGTGACTTGGATCATGTGGCATGCCTTTCCAGTAACGTTGCTTTGAGAAAGTTATGATTTGATTGACCATGCTGATGTCTCAGGATAGTCAGTTCCATCTAATTCCACCCAAAGCACATGGCTCAGTTACACATGGGAATGTGTAAGAACATTGTAATGCATGTAGAGAAGAAACAAACTCAAAAACTGGTTTCTATACCACATAAAAATGTTTTTAACGTTAAATATAGGAGACATGTGAAATGATTGAGACATTTTGAGTACATTTCAGATTTGCTCTTTAAAATCCATATTACAGCAGCATTGTGGAGGATCGTTCTAAAAAGGATTAGACCAGAATGGGGGCAATGAGATAGGAGGCAATTACCCTAATATAAAATTAAAATGATGAGAGGCTGATCTCAGAGACATGTGTAAGAATGTGAGGGAAAAGACATGTATGGTCACAGCAATGGCAATGCCTATCGATTCATTGAGTGGGCAGGACAAGAGAAGAAAAGATCTAGAACAGGGGTTTTCAAGCCTAGATAAATTTAGCGATTTTCCGGGAGACTTGTTAAAACGCAAATCAAAATGCCTCATCCTCAGATATTTTGTTTTAATTGATACAGGATGGAAGGTTTCTTTTTTAATCTTCATTTTTAATTAGCACCCCAGAGGGATTCTGAGGACCACATTTTGAGAACACAGGTTTAGGAAGATTCCTAGTTTTTTGATTTAGGGAACTTACTTTCTGGTTCTGTTAACTAAAATTGTACAAAGAGGAAGGGGAGCAAGATTGAAAAGGAGTGAGTGACCAATTATTCCATTTTGCCTAAGACTGAACCTGCACTAGCACTGAAAGTCCTCTGTCCTGGAAAATCCCCCAGCCCTGAACAAAACCGGACAGTTAGTTTTCCCCAAATTTAGAAGAGGAAAAAAATGTATGTAATTGAGCAAGAGCTGCTTGCAGAATGTCTAAATATAGACGTCTAATTGGCAATTATAAATTTAGAAAATAAGAAAAGAAATAAAAGCTAGAAATACATATTTAAAGTCATTATTATACAGGTACAGATGCTGCAAGTAATAAGATTAGATGACACCACGCTGAATTAATTCCATAAAGTCAAGCATTAAGAGTAAAGAAGAGAAGAGGAAAAAGAAGGAGGAGGAGAAACACTGTTGACAGAAATATTAATGAATATCAACATTTAAGAAAATGTAGAAGAAAAGATTGCAAAGAACAATGAGAAGATACTTTCAACAAAGAAAACCACTGAGAAGATTACCTGAGCCATCAGTGCACATCATTATGACAGGAACAAAGGAGTGATCCAGAATATTAAGCACCATGGAGAGGTAACCATTGACGTGGGTACTTAGGAGATCAGGAGTACATTTAGCAGGAGCAGTTTTGTTTGTGTAGAGTTTTATTTACAGTTTAATTTATGCAGAGCTGTATTGAAATGGCTTGAAAAATTAAGAAGACAGAAAATGAGGACAATGGTAATATTTCAGATGAAACTAGCAGGTGACAAGCTGAATTTAGCCTGGATAAATCTTTTAACAGAACTGCAAAGTGTTTTGTTTCTGTCTTTGCTTGGTTTTATTAGTTAGGCAGTAGCATCTAACATTTAAGATATTTTAGACAAGTTCAGATTTCCAGATTTTCTCGGATCTGTGCTCTCGTATGCCAGGAATCAGTCATGGCCAGGCTGATAGGCACAGACTGTAATTTTCCACTGTTGCCCCCAGGTTTTACAGCTCTCTTTTCCATCAACAGCCTGGTCCCCGCAGATAGTCGAGTGTGAGACCCAGGTATAACACACACAACTCTGAAAGGAAGAAGAGAAATGTATTTCTAAGGGTGATTAGGTCTGGTGAAACTTTTGGCTTTATTTTTCTTTTTAAAGGTGGGATTAGCTTAAGCCTATTTATATGCTAACTAGAAAAAGAAGAGGATAATTATTGAAGCAAAGTCAAAGTGTGAGAGGGGATGTGATGTAGAACAATAATGGAGAAATTAGCCTTGGATGAGTGGAAGGACTCCTCCAGAGAACCTAGCTGCACATATAATGAATCTATGATTTAAGAATATGACATTGAATATAAGTTAACTAGACTCACTTGAGATGGATAGTCACTAAGGCTTCATTGTAGCCCTATTCAGATCACAGGTTTGCAATTAAGAAGAAAATAAAAGCCCCAATATTTTCAATTATACCAAGAAACCAGTATTCAGTTCCCTAGGAGGCCCAGAGCATAGCTCATGCTTTCATATTTCTGATGAATTACACCCAGCAGCCCTCTGCTGCTATACTGTGCTCTCATACAAAGGAATGGAGAAAAGATGTTTCTATAAAATCCAGAAAGTTTGTAAGTCAAGACTCTGCTGCAACACAAAATGATCCATTTCCCAGCCTCGCCAAAAAGTATTTGTTTACATATACTATCCTCATGAAGTTAAAAATCGTTTTTGTTGAGGTTGATGTACTGGGGCCGAATGTAACCACAGCGAATATTACCTGAGTTGCAGTTTCATGTGAATTAGATAAAGTAGCTGGTAATGGCATGAGCCGAAAGCATGAACTAGAATTTGCAAATGCTATAAACTAATTATCTGATGGGTTTTGCATATCACCCAGACTCCTCCAAATGAAACCACACATAGTATATGGCTTATCACTGCTACACAATTAAGAGGAAACTTCTCAATCTAACATTCAAAATCATCCACAGCACAGTTTGCATTAAATTAAATAGGTAAAAATTGAAAACAATCTGCTATGGCCTTATCTATTTGGCAGATCAAATTGTTTTCTGGCACATTCCATTTGGTTCTGATTAGTTGTTCTTTCTCCATAATAGTGATAGGCTAAATGTTATATTGGCCATATATCAGTAATACAGCACACTTATTAGTTCAGTTATTGCAATAATTAGGGATTATGAGTCTAATAGCTGTCCCATTGAAAACAATATCTCGATGCAAGCATGAGTAAAATACTGTAATTTTTCTGTCTTAAGAAAAACTAACTTGTTTTATTTCTACAAGTATATTTGAAAATGGAAATATCTTATGACCACTCTGGCAATATTTAAACATGAGTGTATCCAAAATATCAGTGTTCCTTTAGACTACAGATCCTTAATAGAAAGATTTCTTAGTAGAGAAGGAAAAACATACGTTGTAAGATGTGACATGAAAGTAAAAGGAGAGACTTTTGAACCAGTCACCTCATTTTCAAGCAATTCACTTCAATTACATTGAAACCATGCAAGTTAGCCTAATGTAATCTTATCTGGTAATCAGTATAAGCAAATCATCTTAAAATTTTTCTCTATTTTTTGTGCATATGCCTCTGAAGTTACCCTAAAAAGATTAAGTAAAAATTTGGACCCAGCATGCACTTGTTCTTACTCTCTTTCAAGCTGATTCACAAAAGAGAATGCTAAACAGTTTTCTATGACCCAGTAGGCACAGCAGGTCAGAAGTACTGAGAAGAAAGGTGAGATCAGACTAAACCCCTTGCTCTTCTATGCTCCTTTTAAAAAATTTCTCTCAGTTCATTTAAATTTAAACAGAATTTTGTTCCCATGTTCTTTTTTCAACACACTATTTCTTTACAAAGGTTTGATTCTTCTCCAAAAGATGAGAGAGAAAATGAGAAAGTTATTGAAATTGAGGAAGAATTATGACCAAGTTATACTTTCCTAGTCTAGATATGTTTTATAATTCCCCAGTCAAATATCCTAACTTCTAACCTCAAACATGCCATAATTTTCTAGCCCTCACAGAATCGATGGCATCAGTACGTCCATCCATTTTCATCTCATGAGGCCTCTTTGTAAAAGAGGAACTCACACTCTTTGTCTACTTCTTTTCTTCCCTGTTCAAGCTTTTGTCTCTGAATATAGTGTTTTGTTGCTGCTGTAACAAATTACATCAAACTTCCTGTCTAAAAACAACACAAATTTATTATCTTACAGCTTTAGAAGTTTGAAGCCTAATGTGGATCTCACTAGGCCAAAATCAAGGAGTTGGAAGAACTGCTGCCCTTCTGAAACCTCCAGGGGAAAAGTCATGTCCTTGCCTTTTCTAGCTGGTAGAGACCCATGTTTCTTGGCTCATTGCCCGCTTCCTCCGTCTTCCAACCCAGCGAGTCCTTCATGGCATCACTCTGACCTTGTTTCCATCACCCCATATTCTTCTGAGAATCTGACTTTTTGCCCTCTTCCCCTTTTATAGACTCTGGTGATTTCAATGGGCCCACAGAGAAAATCCAAGGTAATCTCCTGTTTTGAGGTCAGCTGATTAGCAATCTTAACCCTGTCTGGAATTTTAATTTCCCCTATCATGCAACCAAACATTGTCACAGATTCTGAGGATTCAGATGTGGACATTTTGGGGGAACCATTACTTCACCTACCACAGTCTTCTAAAGTTCCTTTAGTATTTCCTCCTGAAAATTCATACAAATGCAATCTTGACTCATTAGTACTCAATTTTACTTCATTCTTTCAAAATTTTCCCAAGGTAGTAGCTTCTTGGCAGCATTCTATTGTGAAAAGGTATTAAGTAAGATTCAAAAGTTTAAATGCAAGTTCTGGCTTTTACACTAATTTGATCAAGATATTTAACATTTGCTAACCTCCATTTCTTTGCTTGTAAAAGAAAGGTAGTAGATGTGTGATATTACACATTCATGATGGGACTAGCTCACAGATTGTTTTGATAACCAAAAGGTTTGATGACTTGGAAGTTCCCTTAAAATGCTTCCCTTAAAAGTTCAATTTAAAGTGGTTCAGTTGGATAAATGACAGGTCAAGGAACAGTGATATGGATTATGGAGATACATTGACCTATTTTGAAAATCTGGCTCATTCATGTAACCTTGGGCTAATTTCTTGAATTCTCCAAATAAGTTTTGCCAAATAATGCTAACCTCTTAGGGACGGTGGGAGAATTATAAAATATAATATATAAAAGTATTTAGACCACTGATAGTGCTTTATAAGCTCTCATTAGTTTTGATAATTAGTAAATGATGAACTAATTTTATTGTTGCATTTTCCTAAACTTTAATGCTAAGGGAAATGAGATATCTCTTATCTTTCACTCAAGTTACTATATATTAGCACAATTTCTTTATAAAAGTTCTAAAAATCTTTTTTATCCCTTTTAAATCAGTAAAAACAGATTTTAATGCATTAATGTCAATATTTTTTATATTTGAATTGTCCCAAATTTGGCCATGTGATCTTCCTCAAGACAACTATTTTAATTTAAACATAATTTTGTTCCCATATTCATTTCTCAGCACCAGTAGTATTGAGTTCCAGCTTTCTGGTAAATCAAAATGTTCTAGACCACATGATACTTTTCCTGCCAAAAACAAGGGATTGCCCATTTTTCAAAGAGCACTGACTTCTTTTAATGAGGAATATTATTTATAACTAAGATCTAGTTTCTAGGTCTCATTGTAAATGGTTTGTCATTGATTTCTACCCCATTCCATGCACAGAGCTAAAAAATATATACATATACATACTTTGTTTTCTTACTTAGACTTCTACTATTTAATTGTCAAGTATAATTATATCTTTTGATACACCCCATTACTCATATGACAATGAGCTTATTCAACTTGTCACTTTATTTTACTCTTTTCCTCCCATTTTTAGTGGCATTATATCCACTTTGTAATTATACACTTTTTTTCTACCCTTTTGCCTCTTTATTTTTATTCTTGCATCTGCACTTAAATGTATTCAATGTTCAACATCTTTCTTTGTAACCAAGTTTTCATAGTCAACACTTGGTTGGATGAAACCACCCTGTAGTCAATCCTTCAGAGGGACTCATGAGTATAGTATTCCCAGAGGTATTGCATGTTTGAAAGTGATCATCAAGACTTGAAAACTGACAACTTTGTTGGATAAAGCATCTTTAATTCTCTTATCAAAAATGTTTTACCACTATTGCCTTGTTTTGCATCCTGCTTAAGAGGTTTTATCCTAACTTGTTTTTATTTATTTCCTTCAAAAGTGATTTTTTTTTTTTTGTTTTGTGTTTGTTCATTGTTTGGTTGCCTGTAGTACTAGAGGATGTAATATATTTAAAGTGTGATATATTTATTAGAGTATGTCACAAACATGACCATTCTTTATTCATGATTTCAGATAAATGATAGCCTCTTTTAACATTAAATGTAAGCCTTCTATTTTCAGAAAATCTTATTTGATTATACTGTTAAAGATTAGTTTTGCTTATTTGCCCTAATTTCTTCTTCAGACATTTTAATTATGAATATATTGGTTCTTCTTTGTCTGTGCTCTGTATCTCTCTCTCTGATCTTTTAAATTCTTTTTTATTTATTTTCATTCTCTTATTTTCATTTATTTCCTCACTGGACCTTCTCAAATATTCAGTAAGATTATTTTTTTCTGTGAGCTTTTCATACATTACTTTGAAATAATTTCTTTTGTACTTTTATTTCTAACATGATTTTGCTGTTTTCTTTCATCTCTTTCCTATCAAGTCAACTCTCATTCTATATCTTCTTCTTTTTTTTTTTTTTTTGCCCCTTTCTAGGATTTTGTAATTCTAATGTAAATTGTTCATTTATATCTGCAGATACTTACTTAAAGTGATTTAATTAAAGTTGGAGAACGTGGGGTTGTATTGCTGGTTACTTCTGCCTCATTGTTGGTTTGGAAGAAAGAATATTCATCAGCTACAAACGTTTTTATTTTTTTTCTTTATTTTTTGTTTATTGTTTGCCTGCAGTACCAGAGGATGTGATATAGTTAAAGTGTGGTATACTTATGAGAGTATGAAATCATGAATAAGGAATGGTCATGTTTGTGACATACTCTTCTTCATGATAGCAGCTTTGTATGGAGAGTATATGCAATTTTCTCTTCTGTTCAGTTCTGTTCATTTGATATTTTCCTGGACAAAAGTAATGAATTTATGTAGACCATTGTTGGAAATATAGATTGTGTATCAGGATTGTTAGTTCAACACCCTCCTCCTCTGTTAACACAGCAAAGTGAAGTTGCTTTAATTAATGGTGTCCTTATTTTTGGCAGGTTTTGAGGGTGAGGAATGATTGACGTTTCTTCTGATTTTGTAAGTCTCTTTATTTCTGTGGGGTCTTTAGCTTCCACTGCTTGCTGCCTTTCTTTCCTTTACTGACAAGACTCCAAGGGAATTTTATCACTCCAAGTCTCCCCACTCTAACCCGAAAGAGGTGCCTTTCCAAAACTTTCACAACTGGTCTTTGCACTTCCATACTTTATCTTTTCCCTTTTTAGCCCCCAGTAGCCATAGATATGACCAATAAGGTCTCTGACGTGTTCTTAGTGTTTCTTCACTGAGGATGCTGACTCTTTATTAATGTGCTTGATTTTATCCATGTTTATTAAGTCCCTATCCAATCCATTTTTTTTGTTTGCTGCTCAATCTCTGACTGACTCATTGGTTCATTTTGAGTTGCCATACCAAAATACTACAGATTACGTAATTTACAGAAAAAGAAATTTATTTCTTAGAGTTCTGGAGGCTGGTAAGTCCAAGGTCAAGAGAATCACAACTTTTTAGGGCCTTCTTATTTTATCATCTCATTGTTGAAGGCAGAGGAAAAAGAAAATGTGAGAGAGCAAGAGAGCAAGAAGGTGCCTAACTTTTTATAACAAATGCACACTTGAGAGAATTAATCCACTCCCAAGATAACAGCATTAATTCATTCATGAAAGCAGAGCCCTCTTCACCTAATCACCTCTTATTAGTTCCTGTGGCCCCCTATGGCCCAACAGTATTTCTTTGGAGATTAAGTTTCTAATACATGAACTTTGGGGGACATATTCAATCCACAGCACTCTTCCATGCAGTCACATGCAGTTCTGAGAATGAATCTGTAGGGTTTGCATGTTTATTTTACTACTTATACAAAATTTGAAATCTTCAATAGTCAGTGTTCTGTGATGCAGATATTAATTATGAACAATTTTGTTTGCTTTTCTATGACTTGTGTGAATGATTTTTGGAAGGATATTAGAAATTCCTGATTTAGGTAGCTGCTATTATCTATAGAAAACTGGAAGTCATAATTATAACTTTTTTTACCTTGGACCTACTTGGTGTGGTAGACAAAACAGTATTAAGGAGAACAACTGATTCAGAAGTCTAAGGATCTAGCTCTTCCTCAAGAAAATGTCTTAAACTATAACTTGCCTTAAGCTTCTCATCTAGTGTATGTTGGCTCAGAGCTCATTCATTACTAATTTCTTGGCCCATTTTTTCAGCCTTTTAACTCCAAGTGTTGTTTTGGCATTTTCTCCTGAATATATCTTTCCATCCCAATCATAACTTTTTGGACTAGTTTTACTTGTTCTCAAAATTGTGTCACTCAGTTTACCCATCTTATTACTTGGGAGAGTCTGCACATACTTGCAACCCTTCTTACCCTTCTGTACTGCTGGGAAGCTTTAAGAAATGAGTTGATATTTGAAAATCAAAGTACTTTGTAAATAGAAGGGAGTAATATTTTATCATAAAACTCACTTTATTTTAGAATAAATAAATTTAAGTGCTAATTGGTTTATTAAATGTGACACAGCAAGTTTACAAGAATTTCCAGTTCTTTGTTATTCTTTTTACATGTTTTGCATATTAACATCTTCTTAATCTCAAGTATTTTTAAACTGTAGATGAAATAGAGTTTCTCAGGCTCTAAGACTACTAACTCTCAAGTACCTTTTCTAAACTTCAATGTCTAAATATTTTAATATATTTTCAATCTTCCCAATTGGACTCTTCATCTGTCCACCCATTTTACTCTCATTTTATACTCTATTTTTTGCATCCATCATGTCTATTTTAGTGTCTGAGGGTTTCTTTTTCTTTTCTTTTTTTTTTTTTTTTACAATTTTTAGACAAAGATTCTCTGCTTAGTTTTTCCTATCTTGCTGCTTCCTTTTTTTAACTGCCAACCTCAATCAGATATTTTTCATATGCCAGAAAAACTCCCAGAGGCACATTTATAACTGGGAAAATCTCCTCCTCCTTGTCATTTCTGCTCCTACAGACTCCCCACATCCATCATCATGTCCCTCTTTCTAATCCTCCCATAAATTTATCTAAGCCTTTAGCATTTCAATGCTCATTTTTAATAAGGACATTAGAAGAAAAAAAGAAAATAAGTAAATAATTCTGGATAAAAAGCCCATAGAGCAAAATACATTTCTATTTTATAGTCTCTCCTATGCCCTGAGAATATATTCAAGAGCAAGAAAACAAAATATGATTTCAATTTTCAGGACTTTGGGGTTAATCTTAACACCAGACTTACTTGCTTTAATTTAGTCATTTAGTCTAACTCAGGAAAAAGATGTGAGTTCTAAGGCCAGTAAATTAGAGGAGACACTGGAGGCACAGCCCTACTGCTTACTTCTGACTTTAGGTAACATACAAAAACTGGATAATGATAATTTGGGGTATAGCAGAAGCATATTCAGTTGCTACAATTGCATTATTCTATTTTAGTGTGTGGTACTCTTAAATAATTCTGGGTGGGGAATGAGAGGAAACAAGAAGAGTTTTCCAGTAAGTATTGGGATTATGGTGACAACTTGTTTCCACCTGACTCAGGCTCAGTGTAATTGTAGCTCTGCATAAGAAGAAAACAAATTAATATTCTACCAGCGATGAAAAGGAATCTAATGCATTTAACAGAATTCCATTTTTCCCAACATAATGCACATTTAGCAGAACTACTGAGCTGTAAAAATAATAGTCATTGTGGACTTTCTGCTTCTATGTTCACCAACTGCACGAAGAGTTGGAGACACATTAGTCCAGTTCAGTTTCAATTATTTTGACTTCTCATTAGCAAAAGGATTGATAACTACCATTTTGCTAACAGCATATAAAGCTTTCTGTGATCTAAATTTAATTTAGGCTAATTCCCAGCACAGTGTGAGCTACTGTATAGTTCATAGAATAAGACAACCTAATTTTCTCACTGCATGCAGGTAGCTACATAGAGGCTGTTCCACGAGCCATTTGCCATTTACCATTGACTTAGTGTGTCGATCTTAGCTCACTCTCATTTATCAGTTTAACATAAATAATAATCTGTCTGTTTGTAGAGTCAAATGTTTAAATCAAAAGAAGTAAAGTTTTATAAATTGTTAGTCCATATATTTTTGAACAATAAATGGAATGAGCATAACCCCAGTTTTATGTTTTCTAATTTATAACAAGTTCATCTTTAAATACAAGCATTTTAATCATCTGAGTATACGCCATTACTTTTCATCTAAAACAGCATGCTTAATTATAGGTTAGTGTATGTTATACAAAGCACAAGGGAAATAATAGGTTAAAATAAAATTAAATAAGCTCTCTTTCATCAAATTTCCAACAACTTTTAATATGATAACATGCCTTATGAATCTGTAAGAGAAGTGGAAAGTAATCAGTGTTTCTCAACTGAATTTGGCAACAGTATCTCTCTTTTTTGGTTTTTAATTACTTATCGTCTCCAGGACCATCAGACATGAATTGAGAAATACAGGGGTCAAATTGAAGCAACTTCATTTTAAAATATATGAGAATGGGCCAGTCCTCTTTAATTCCTGCAACAGACAATAAACCAGCGGTTCAAGAATAAATAAAATACCCCAAACAACATCTAAATTGAACTTAGACATTTAGTCAAAAGGCATCTGATGAAGTATGATTCTCCCTATGGTTACATGAAGACTATGAACCATGATAGGCCTTAAAATTGGTGCACAATGCAAATACAGCATAATCTCAATTATATGTGAAATCTAAAAAAGTTGACATCAGACAAATAGAGAGTCAAATGGTGGTTACCAGAGGCTGGGGGAAAGGTGGGAGAACAAGAGATCTTGGTCAAACTATACAAAATTTCAGTTAGACAGAAGAAATCAGTTCAAGACATTTATTAACATGATGATCATATTTAATAACAATGTATTGTATTCTTGAAAATCAGTAAGAAAGTAGGTTTTAAGATTTCTCACCACAAAAGAATATGTGAATTAATGCATATGCTAATTAGCTTAATTTGGTCATTCCACCACCTATACATATTTTAAAACAACATGTACATGCTAAATAGATAAAATGTTTACTTTTCAATTAAAAAATGTAAAATAATATTAACGAAACTAATACACAATATAAGTGATAAGGTTATATAAGATGTGCTTCTTGTATTAATCATTCTATTGTAAAGAGACATGCACGTGTTATGGTCGTTGCAGCACAAATCACAACAGGAAAGACATGGAATCAATCTGAATGCCTGTTGATGATAGACTGGATAAAGAAAACGTGACATATATATACCATGGAATAGAATGCAGCCATAATAAAGAATGAGATCATATCCTTTGCAGGGACATGGTTAGAGCTGGAGGCCATTATCCTTAGCAAACGAATACACAGGAGCAGGAAACCGAAAACCGCATGTTCTCACTTGTAAGTAGGAGCTAAATGATGAGAACACATGGACACATGGAGGGGAACAACTGACACTGAGACTGACCGGAGGGTGGAGGGTGGGGGGAGGGAAAGGATCAGGAAAAACAACTAATGGGTACAAAGCTTCATACCTGGGTGATGAAATAATCTGTACAACAAACCCCATGACACACATTTACCTGTAACAAACCTGCACATTCTGAACAGGTACCCCTGTACTTCAAATGAAAGTTGTCTTTTTAAAGAGACAACCAATGCAAAAGGTAAGAGATTGATGCAGTATTTGGAAAGGGTGACATATTATTTAGCTAATGTTTCAGCTGGAATTTTTTTTGTGTGAACACGTTCTAAAACAACATAGTCTGACAAAAGGCAACAAGATTATAAGAGATATAAAACATGGGTATGTTACACTGGGAATGGGGAAATGAATTGAAGATTGAGGGAAAATGCAAAGCATCAACTATTGTCTCAAAATGATCAACCCTGTAGCAACAGGGCTATGAAGGTAGGATCACCTGTGAAACCTTGGCTCAGAGATACAGCAAGGAGCAGCAACCAACAGAACAAAAATCTAAAACTGCTGCCAACTTCATAGGTTTGCTTTGAGTAGTCTTAAGAAACAGAAATGTAGAATGAAAATACTGTCTTTTTAATGCATTCCAAAAACTAGGAGGAGCCACTTTTGCTCACACTCCTTATTTCATTTTTCTGGATATACACAATTATTTCCCATGAGCACAGAAATTCAGAAAGCAAAGGAAGATATTTAACAAAGACTTATAGTGATAGAGTGAGACTTACAGTCACAAGAGGATCAGATTCACAGAAAAACACCTAAGAGTTTAGAAACAAGCAAAACTATAAAAATAATATAATAATAATCACCATATAAAAGCTAACACATATAATGTGTACTACATATCATGAACAGTTATTCTAAAATATATATTAATTGATTTAACTCTTAAGACAGCTCTCTGAGGTAAGTACTTCCATTATTCCTGCTAAAGATAAGAAACTAAAGTCCAGAGAGGTCAAGTATCATGTCCCAATTTGGAGTTAGGATGTGCAGAAATAGAATGTAAACCCATCTGTTAGATTCCAGATACATTGCTGTTAACCACAACTCTAAAACCTTTCTGAAATTTGTGGTTTTTTTAATTATAAGGAATTGATAAACATAATAAAAGTAGCTCGTTTTAAACTCCTAAATGAATCATTAATCATGTATCTTCTGTATACAAACAATGGATTACTTCCTGTTTTTTTAAACCTATTCCAAAATCAACAGGTAATGCCCATATGCCATATGAGGATATTTAAGGCTCTCTCTTACAGGGTAAAGAAGCATGTCTCTTCTGTCAAGATGAAGCTGAAATGGAAAGACAGGAAGGAAGAAATTTGACTTGATTTTTGTTTATCTCAGGAGTTCTCTGACAATCTGCCGAGCTGTTGTTTTATGCAGTGAGACTTTGCAGACCGTGTCAAGACAGCTTGCAGACAACTCATTTTTTATTTAGGAAATGTGTGCTTAATGGCTTCAGCATCTGAAGTTCTCTTTGAATCAGATTTTGTGGTGTGCTTGCTTTGGTTACATTCCACTTGGAATTTGGCAGAAGAGGAGTTGTGAATGAAGACTCTTCTCATTTATGTACTTTTCTCTGAACACAGGAGAGACAGAACATGAATTAATTATGACTCCAAGTGAAACCAATACCTAGGTGACTGAAATCTTGATGTATCTTTATATGTTTTATTGTAAAATTACATATTGTGATTGTATTTTCCTTGCTTTTTCTCCATGTATAGAGCTACTACAAAGAATTTATGTCACTGTAGTTTAATACTTTACAAATGTTATATAACTTTACGGTATGCCAATGACGTTTTCTAAATAAAAACATGAAGATACATAGTTTACAAAGCCAGTGTGTTTTAGATTCTAAAGTCAGTTTTTTCTTTTACTTTTCTTATGATGGATTTCCTATATTCATTAAATGAATAATAATCATAGAATTTCTTAATTAATTATCCATCTAGTGTCTGCTGATTAAATACATTGGATAGCCACACATATGCCAAGTTCTATATGAATTACATGTAGGTAGTAATGCTCTGGAGACATTTGCAAAACCATCTCTTATTTCATGATCAAGACATTCAAATTTGCTTTTGAAGTTAGTAAATTCTGTACTGTAAATCATTTTTCATAACTATAACAATGGACAAAAAACAGTCTCAGGGACATTTGATATTATTGATCACAGCTTGTCATGATCATTCAATTATGTGAGTGAAATCTAACTTGTCAGAAAATATTTTCTTATTTTGGTTGATGTGATTCTCTCACTGCAGTTTCTCAAGTTTTGAATGCCTAATGTAAATGCTGTGATTTCTTTTCAAAGATAGGAAGAATCCTTTGCCAAGAGCCATGCAGTTGTTAGCAAAAAACTTAATGATTTTTGAAAACGGGTAATTAAGGTCTATCATTACTTAACAATGTAGCTATAATAACTGACCATAGCATTTACTCTGTCACTAATTTAGGGATGTTTATTATGAGCCTGAATACACAGAAGGTAATACAAAGCAAATGTGACAGAACAAGTGTAAAAGTATGTTTCACACCTTATTCAACAATGATCCAGAATAATAATCAAATCACATTATCCCCAGTTGAAATCACATTGTTGATAACATCGACATAAATTCTGCATATTTTCTATTATGTACTCAGAATAAAATGTTATCAGTTATCTTCATTTTTAGCAATGAAAGATGAAAACCTAAGATTATTAGAATATTCTATAATGCTTAGAGAAGTAAAATTCAGGAAAGGAAAGTCAGACACATGACAATCCCATAATTTATATAGGGGTCACATAATCTATTGAAGAACAATTCTAAAATATTACAGTTTTTTTTAAATAATTTAACACATATTTTCATTCAGCCATTTTATAATAAGTATATGCAGCATAAATAATTCATTTAAAATGTAATGAAATTATTGTAGTAAATCTATATAGTGAAGCATTGCTATCATGTCTTTAGGGATATGAAGAAATTTATCAATATAATGATAAATTTCAAAAATAACATACCAAATGCTGTAGGTATTGTGCCTATTAATGTTCCCAATGCAACATTTGTCTTTGATCTTGGAAGATATATTATGGCATTTCCTTAAACCATTAGACCTCTTGAAATTTTGCCAAAGTTTCAGGCCCCTGAATTCCACTGAGATTTATTTCCCACTTTCTGCTACATATTTTTCTTACACAGGTATGTTGGGTAGTTGCTACTTCCTGCCCACCAAGCCCAAACAGAATGTCATCATTGCAGTAGACCAGAGTAATTTAGTTGATGGGAGGATAATCAAAGTTTCTGTGAACCAGAAGATGATAGAAGGCTAAAGAATTGATGCAATCCTGAAATAGGACAGCAAAAGTATATGCTGTCCATGACCGCCAAAAGTAAACTTTTACCATTCTTTACTAACAGGTATAGAGAAAGTAGCATTAGCCAGATCAGAAGTTGCATACAAAGTGCCAAGGAATATGTTGATGTGTTTGATCAATGAAACCACATCTGGAATAGCAGCTGCAATTGTAGTCGCCACCTGATTAAGTTTACAAAAATCCAGTTATTCTCCAAAATCCATCTGTCTTCTTTGATGAGATACACTAGTTGAACAGAGATACAATGGAGATTGACATTCTTGCGTTTTTCAAGCACTCACTACTAACACTACCTACAGAGGTTCAGTGTTGCTTTTGGTTACTACTTCAGTAGGTAGAGATAGGGTTTCTGCTTTTCTATCCTAACATCCCTCACTCCACAGGACAAGGAACAAATGTAGGGGTTCTGCTACTTTCTGGAGTATGTTTTTTAGCCAATACCAAAGGCACAGGCAGTCCAGAACATACTCCTTTGGCTCTGCTGCCCATTAAAGTAGCCTTGTCTGCTCTCCATCATCTCTGACCAGTAAGTATGACCACCTGGTCCCTGACTCCCCCTGACTCTCTGGGCTACCACCATCTCCTCCTAATTCAGAGAGCCCATTTCAGTGGCAGTTGTTCCCAGTGCTATTTCTTGCTTACAGAGAACACCAATATAGATTTTCTCGCAAGGAAAATAAAAATCTGAAAAGCTGAGTTGAAGGATCAAAGAATGTTTACTTCCTAATCCTGGTATAGTTGAATGAGCAGAAACTTGGAGGAATATATGGAATCCTGATACATACAGCTGCAGGAGAAGTACCAAAAATGGGAGTAGGTAAAAATCTGTCAAAGATACTTGACTTTTAGTAGCTGCTACCTTTTTGAATTCACAATTAAGTATGTCACTGTAGGCCTGGCTGCTAGGGAATAAGGAGGGTGACTGTTGGAAAGATCGTGGACATTAAAGGTGGAAAAGGACAAAATAGATCCTGCCCAGATCACTGCATTGATCTATCATAATCTCTAATTTACAATGACCTCAAAGTATAAAAGCTGTAGCTTCACTTCTGCTTATCACATATCATGCAACTTCACTTTTAGTCGACACTAATCTGATTGTATATCAAGAAGGAGAATCTCAGAAATATAGTTTATAACATAAGCATGTTAACAATAGAAGAGTCAAGCATACCAAATTACAGGGTTTACTGTGAGACAAACCCTGTGCTATACCTTCTATATTTAATACTCATTTAATCTTTATAACCACTCTCTTAAATGCTAACACAAAAATGATATGAAAATTATTCATACATCTACCACTTATCATTACAAACTTAAGAACAGGAAAGCATGTCCCTACCTCCTTCCAACCCCTCTTCCACCTGTGCACCCACCCTCAATGTTACCACTGTTAGCCTTTTGGTGTATATACCTCCTGGATCTTTTCTACTCTTATGGAAGTATAAGGAAATCTGGAGCAATTTTGATGGCTTATAAATAAAAGATGCATCCTACGTTTCTGTGAACCACATAAACCTCCAAGATTGTTTTGTAGCTTTCAGCAAGGCAGTGAGAACAACATGATATATGATTGTGATGTAAATCCCAAATTGCATAGGGATTCAGAGTCTAATGTAATCTAACCTAAAGAAATAAAGAAATATGGTTATTTACTTCACACCTGAATTTATAGAGTTACATTTATCCTGGTTATTTCAGCTAGGGTTCAGAAATTAATTTTTTATTAATCCTCTTCCTCTGCTGAACCACATATATGGCATAAGAATTACTCTAGCCTTTGACATATATTAAAATCTGGCTAATCAACTGCCTCACTGGACCCATGACTTGGCTAACACCTCAAACTTAGCCTTCTTTTTCTTACACCTCGATTGTTATTAAAAGATCAGTAAAGAAAAATCTAAGGCATTTGTTCCATCATTATTCTTAGAGTTGATTGTTGTTGTTGTACAATTCTTCCATCTTTGCTTTTGCCATAGTTTACTTGTGAACAGTGTATACCTTTCTATTTTACTTGGGCTTGGTCATTATGAGCTGCTTTAACCAATGGAATCTGAGTAGAAGTGATAATGAACAGTAATGAGGAGACAGCTGATTTTGACCTACAGCCTGAAGAAAACCCCTCCAGCTGACTTTCGGAATGCTAAGTGGAAAACAAGTGTCTATGTTGAAAACTATATGAGTTTGCAGTTGATTAATGTGCAGTATTATCAGAGTAATAACTAGTCTTTCTAACTACAGGTGTGGAGAAATAGATTTTTCTTTCTAATAGATGGACAGAGAACTCAATACAATCTGTACATTAATGATGGCAGTATATCACATTAGCAATAACATTCAGGGTTTTAAATTCAATAATGAAGGGTCAGAAATAAAGATTTCTCAAATAAACCACTGTTTTCCAGGTTTTATTACCTTGTCAATACAGTGGCAACTCATAAAGTAACTATCAAACTATAAGTGTTATAGTATGGAGTTGTACTGAAAGAAAAATTGATAGAATTAAATATTTTTTATTAAATGAAAATGAATAAAACCAAGTAGAAAATATCTAGCCCAAAAAGTTAGAAAGAGGACCAGAAACAAAGAAAAAATCTAAGGAATACAAAAGGAAAGAAATAATAAAGATGAGAACAAATATTAATAAACTAGAAAACAGAATAAAGTACAAATCTAAGAACCAAATATTTTATGGTTAAAAAAAAGTCTAAAATAGTCAAATTTCTAATAAGCTTTATCAAGATAATATGAAAATATGAATAGATAAAATTAAAAGTGGAAAAATAAATATAAAATTTATGATAAACTTAGAAATTATAAATAAAACATAAAGTTTGACATGAGATAAAATGAAAGTATCATTACAGAACCTCAAAACAAAATACAAACACTTTAGCAAAGTTCTAAAAATATTTTTTAACATAAAAATTAATATATGTCCTAAATCAGCCAATGATCTCATAATTAACAGCAAAGCACTAGAGAAATTCTCATTAAAATCAGAAGCAGTAAACGTTTACCCAACATCATCGGTATCCTTTAACATTTCACTGAGGATCTTAAAGCAAGGCTGGACTAATTTGGAAAACCGTACTACGCACCCAGCTGAGGAGAAAATACATTAAAAACCTTCTATAATTACTATGTAGGTTTAACGCTCTTCAAATTATATCCCAAGTATTGTTTTTTAAAATTCACAAATGTTTCAAAAGTTTATCAAGAAGAGTCAATAGATTGAAAGATCCAAAAATATTTTTTAAAGAAATAAGAAAGATTTTCTATGACTGATACTGAAAATTAAAACTGCAAAAATTCTAAGATTATTATGCAAGAATTGACAGATAATCAGAATGACATAAATTGTATAGAAATAGATTTTCACAATGATATTAGAAAACAATGACTGGTATTATCAATCTGTAGATGGACAGGTAGATAGAGAGAAAAGATTATTCAATAAATAATGATGGAAAAAATGGTTACTACTTGATAAAGGAAATATATGCTCACCTAACATCATACCAAAAAATCAATTCCAAGTTATTTTTAAAAATAAACAAGAATAAAATAATTAAAACAGAAAATATTTGCTAAGTATTTGTCAGATCACAAGGTAGAAAAACACCTTTTGTTAATGCCCCTACTCTTTCCTGTTCAGAAATTTATAAATCTGCCAAAAGCAGTGAGAATAGTATGACGGATTCCCATGTGTTCATTATTCAGCAACCATTATCTATATTCTACAACCTTCTGTGACATTCATTAGCCAAGTTATGCAGGAAAAATCCTACATGTTTGATATGTAAAGTTAGAAAAAAAGAAGACAAAAGTAAAATGGCCTGTTTTTCAGGTTTTTAACAAGTTGATAGAGAAGACATCCTGCAATAATTAGCTAGCTAATTACTATACTTTATACATTCAACCTGAAACTCAACAAAAACAAAAGAATAAAAAAATACAGTATCTTGCATTAAATAAGAAGATAGCTACAAATCTAAAATACAGACTAACAAAAATACCTGCCAAACACGGTGCATTTCAGAACAAATTGGGAGAGGATATAACTCTCCAGACTTTGGGGAAATTTTATGAAGAAGTAAATGGTGTATCTCTGAAAGATCCTAGTATCATTTACGTAGACTGGTAAGAATTGTGGGCATAAACCAGGACAGGAAGAGTAAACAAGATCCTCATGGGGACTCAGTTTTATACTGTAGCAGCAGAGTGTCATTCTGGAAGTTGAGTGCACTTGGAAAGAGAAACAAGCAGTAAGAATAGTGAGACAGAAAAGACAAATAACCATTGTTTGCAGTAGATACAACTCTATATTTAGAAAACACAAGAGAATCAACTAAAAAATGATGTGAAACAATACGGAAAAAGATAATCAGAAGACAGATTTATATATATCTATAAAAGCAACAGCTTTTCAATAGATAAACCACAAGTTAGAAAATTTAATGGTTAAATAAATCTCATTTTCATCAGGAATAGCAGAAGATAAAACACTGAAAAAGAAGTTTAACAAGAATTGTGTAGAGTGATATAAAGAAAACTTTAAAACTCTACTGAGGCATATTAAAAAGCCTTGAAAGACAAATGAAAACATAACTTGTGGAAACCAAAATTTCACATTGTAAATATGTTTATTCTCTCTAAATGCAACTATTGAATCAATACAGCTTGAAGCAAAATAATTTAAAGTAAAATGTTAACTTTGACCAGGTAAAATAAATATGCAGAAATTGTCAAGAAAAGAAAAATGAGGATAGGAGCCCTACAGAATATTAAAATGTCATTGAGTTACACAAATTAGAGCAGCTTGGTACAAGTGGAACAATATTCTCAGGGCTCTCAAACAGCACATAAGAATCACCTAGGATTCATAGTAACTCATAAATTTCCCTGTGGATCAAACATCTCAAAATTCTTATTTTCTAGATCTGTGCTGGATCATGAAAATATGGATTTTTAACAGGATGCCCAGATGATTGCAACACAAGTAAAGTACAAGGATCCTCCCCATAACTAATCCACCAGTTTAACTGAAGACCTCTATTTGCACTATAAAACATACCATATGATGTTCCCAGAATATTAAACACAGTCAATAGGCCCACACTGTTCCACTTAATGAATTTGTTTTCATAGCTAAGTCCTTTCTTTTCTTTCTCAGAACCTAAAGTAAAAAAACTAAGAACTTTTTATGCCTATTTTCACCAAATAATTGCCTAATTTAATTCAATATTCTGTAAATCCATGCAATGTACATTTAAAAAGTTTTCTATTAAAACAAAATTAAATGTTTTAGAAAAACACAAAGTAAATTGATTTAAAAAATTCTTCTGTTGTGGATGAGACATCGGTAACACACTGGGACACAAATTTTTAAAAATTTCAGAGATTATTCACAAATCTCTTTCTTTAAGATCTTGCCCATATTAATGAGTTTGAGCATCTTTATTGCAAGATTGAGAACACAAAAATTAACAATATATGCAGAGTCCAAAACATGCCTGAAATCTAATTGAAGAGATTGACAAATAAATGTGCATTTATATTTTTTAAATTAAAACATTGGGGGCATTCCGTATTTTTATATGTCTCTAACCAGTTTTGCTGTTTGTTTATGAAAAGATGAAATACTATTACCAATCATGTTGGCTAAGGGAACATCTTCTCAAATATAAGAACCACAATTTAAGAAACATTATAATCGATAAATCAATGAAACAGAATAGAATGTTCAGAAATCAGTCAGTTAAATAGGAAATTTGAAAAATATGTATTCTAAATAAATGGAGAAAATATAGATAAATCAATAAACAATATCTAAAAAATCAACAGTCACTTTAAAAACTATTACAAAGCTTGATCCTGTTCTTACTCTTATAAAAATTTTTAAAAGAAAAAATATAATGTAATGAAATAATTTAGATCATAAAGATACCAAAAAATTTAATAATCTTTTAAATAAATTATATTTATAATAGAATTAAAATGAGGGTGATCTTTTAAGTATTTTATTATATATAAGCCATAAAAAAGATTTACATGTTGACTATAAATATTTTAATTTTACTGTGAAAAAAAGAGACAACACAGCTAAAAAAAAAAAAAAACAAGATAGGAAAAGTATTCTCAACATATATGAAATAATAAAACAATATTTTACTATAAAAATGCTTTCATAAGTTAATAAAACACTCCATTTAAAAATAGACAAACTCAGGAGATTATGACCAGCTTGGGTAACATAGCAAGAACCTATCAAAAAAAAATGGGCAAAAGACATTACGAATTGTTTACAGAAAAAATAAAATTTAAAAAAGCAATAAACATGTGAAGCATACTCAATCACAGTCATAACTAAATAAATGCACATTAAAACAAAAATTAATTGCAGTGTTTCACCAGTTAAACTGGTAAGGTTAAAATGATTACTAATGTCCAGTATTCACAGGAATTTGGGGAATTATAAATTTCTACAACATTTTTGGGAACTAATTTGGATATATATGTTAAATTTAATATCCATGTGTATGCTGACCTCTCAATTCCATTCAAAGGATTTGTTCTATAGATATAACGTTACAAGTTCCCAAATAGTTATTCTACTAATAATCTTTTTCTTGCTTAAATTAACTAAATTTGCAACTAAGAGTCCTGGCAAATACAATTTCTATTATATAAATATAGTTAAATCACTAAGAAAATGCTCAAATTTCAATAATCTTAAAAATTAAGTGCTCCACAGGAACAAATAGTCCCTCCCTAGACCATAAATTTCTCCACTACAGGTTATGCACAATAAGAATGAGAATCACATCCATCTGTTCACAGTTGTATCTCCCTTGCCTGTATCATTGCTGGCAGGTACAAAACGTTCAAGTCATAGTTATTAAATCGAACTGAGAAAGAAATAAACACTTTATTAATATAAGAAATTTTTACAATATAGCCAAAGAACACATACCCTTTGATCAAGCAATTTCATTTTTCAATTATTATTCCTATGGAAACACTCACAAAGGTGTGATATAATGTGCATACAAATACCATTTGCAATACTGTATTTGGCAAAAGCCTATAACAAGAACAAGCATGTTCTGTAAGACACACTTCTATGTTAAAAAGAAAACCCTTGTACATTGTTGATGGAATTGAAAACTGGTACAGCCATTACGGAAAACAATATGGAGCCTCCTCAAAAAAATGGAAAATTGAACTATTGCATGATCCAGCAATGCCACTTTTGGATATACATCCAAAGGAAATAAAATCCATATCTTGAAAAGATGCCTGAGTTTCCATGTTCACTGCAGCATTATTCCCAATAGCCAAGACATGGAAACAACCTAACTGTCCCACTTAGTGAATAAAAAAAAAATGTACTACATATACACAATGAAATATTATTCAGCATTTAAACATAAGGAAATCCTGACACTGGTTAGCCACAACATGAAAACCTAGAGGGTATGACACTAAGTGAAATAAGCCAGGCACAAAAACACAAATACTGTATGATCTCCCTTACAGTTGGAACTTACAAAATTCAAACTCACAGAAACAGAGAAAGAATGGTGTTTACCAAGGACTGAGCAGGGGGATATGGGGAATGTTGATCAAAGAATACAAATTTTCAAGATTAAGTGCTAGAGATCTAATGTACACTATGATGACTAGTTAATGATAATGCACTATATACTTAAAATTTTCTAAGAGACTAGATCTTAATGGTTCTCCCCAGAGGGGGAATAAAAAAGAAAAGAAAAGTAAATATTTGATGTGATGGATAGGTTAATTAGTTTGATTGGGGAAATCATCTCATCATGAATACATATATCAAAACATCACATTGTGTACCTTAAATATATACAATGTTTATTTGTTGATCATGCCTTAGTAAAGCTGGCTGAGGGGAAAGATGCTGAGGGGTTTTTATACAATACAACTTGAAGTGGAGCTGCAGGGATTTCAATGTGTCTAGGTAGTCTGGCAAAAATAGTGGCAAGTTTCCACAGTAATCAAATTACACAAACAAGAATTCTAACTGAGAGGATCTTTAAGGAACCAGAGAGTCATAAATATGGATGAATCATGAAGTTGTAGGGGTATAAAAAGAAAAGCCATTCTGAATACTGTTAAAGAAAAAAATATTAAATGATACTTGTTAAAACACAGTAAGACAAATGTTATTCAGGACCATCATGATAGGTACAGGGACCACTATAACAGAGTCTCACAGTGGGAGAAATTGTCCTTTACTCTGAATACAGCACAGGCAAGTGGGAAGTCATAGCCAAGGAGCAGTGTGGGGGTCAGTGGATGGAAAATGACTAAGAGAAAACATCAGGGGTAAGGGGGATTCTGGCTCAACTGACGTAATTTGATTCTTGCTGAAAACAGGCCAGGGTGATAAGACATCACTTGGTAGATGGTGGAGGATGAAGAATTTGATCAGATATAGAGAATAGGAGATTCTTGCTAAACTGACTTAGCAGGGTTATTTGCTAAAACTGGATTTTATAAGAAAGTGTGAAACCACCTTTGTGAAAATTTTAACAGTGAGAAAATTGCTTCAGTGAAAGAGATCTGATCTAACCAACCCTGATCATGCCTTTACCTTCCAAACTGCCCTTAGTCATTCCTGGGCTTCAGCCAAGGTAACATTGGGAGAAATTGAGTATACAGTTTAAATGATAACAGCCCTTCCCCAAACCTAAAACGCCTTTGTAAAATTAATGAAAGACCACCAAGGTTAGGAGGATGAGAGGAGCCTGAATTATCTTGAAGTATAGAGATAAATGATCACCAGCTCTTCTTCCAGAAATCACAAGACTTTCAACTTCTCCAAATACTCCTGCAGATAACATCACTATTGTAGGATATAAGATTGGCCTTTTGAGATGTCTTTCTCCACCCAAATCTGCCAGCAAGTCCTGTGACTTCACCGAGAGTGGACTCAGCATGCATGAAGACCCTTTTCCACACTCCGATAGCAATCCCCCCCACCCAACCAATCAGCGGCACCCATTTCCCTAGCCAGTCCCTTTTCTACAAAGTATCTTTGAAGAGCCCTAGCCTTCAAATTTTCAGGGAGGCTGATTTGAGTAGTAATATAATTCTGGTCTCCTGTTTAGCCAGCTCTATGTGTGAAAAACTCTTTATTGCAATTCCTCTGTCATGGAAAATTGCCTCTATCTGAGCATCAGAAAAGAAGAACCCATTTGATGGTCACAAGTGCACACATGGGCCTAGAACAAGGTTCAGAAGCCTGATCAAAGTTGGCCAAGCAAATAATCTTTCTCAATACATAACAAAAACCATCAAAGAGATGTACCCCTGCTATTACAGTTGGCTGTGTCCCTACCCAAATCTCATCTTGAATTCCCACATCTTGTTGTGGGGGGGCCTAGTGGGAGGTAATTGAATCATATGGGCAAATCTTTCCTGTGCTGTTCTCAGGTAATGAATAAGCCTCAGGAGATCTGATGATTTTGAAAAAAGGAGATCCCCTGCACAAGCTCTCTCTTTGCCTGCTGCCGTCCAGGTAACACATGACTTACTCCTCCTTGTCTCCCACCGTGATTGTGAGGCTTCCCCAGCCACGTGAAACTGTAAGTCTAATTAAACGTCTTTCTTTTGTAAATTCTCGAGTCTCTGGTATGTCTTTATCAGCAGCATGAAAACAGGCTAATACACCTACTCTACTCTCATTTCATAGAGGAAGAAAATTGTTTGCAATCATAAATAAACAGCAAAAAACCTTTTTAAAATAAAAGAAAATATGCTTAACATTGGGGCCCAAATATCACAGTTGTAGTATGCTGAGGAAAACATAATTTTAGGGGCTTAGATAGAGGTCTTCTCTCTCCTTCCACCTGAAGTATAAAAAAGCGTTCATACTTTGGGAGCTCCAGAGAGATCAGAGCTGCTGGGACCCCACAGAGGAAAGAGTAGGGTTCATTGTGAGAGAACGGTGCAATAACAATACCTAAGGGAAGTGATTTTGGCAGATAATACCCAAGGGCCACTAAGGCTCAGGAAGGAAGCAGGTGGTGGATGCTACATAGCATCCTATAAATTTATACCCATACCTTTTCTGGGTAAACAAGAGAACCTCCCTATAGTGCAATTGGGGAGAACAAAATCAAAAACATCTGTCTAGAAAGATATACAGTATGATCCTATATTGAGAAGTAAAACTGTGATTATCTATAATAATTTATTAGCAGAAAATGCATAGGGAATACAGATGTAGACAAATATGGGCAATGTTAAGAGTAGTTAGCACTAGATGATTGAATTATGTGCAATTTTAATATTCTTTCTGATTTTCTGTTTTCTAATTTTCCTACAATTATGAAGTAATCATTATTGATTGTGATCTTCATAATAATAATAGATTATGAAGTAATCTGTTATAATATTTAATGCATTATAATAGAAAATATCAAATATATTAAGGCAATTTTTATGTTTATTCTTATTTGGTAGATAAAAATCACAAAAGACTTGGTGCATTATCCAGATCTACCAAATAGACATCCAAGAAGAATAGCTTTAGAAATTCCAAAGTTACCGAATTTTCCTATTTGAATTAACACTTTCATATATAACGTCCATGATAATGTCCAGCATTTGGCTTCAAGTCATAGATTAAGAGTTCATAAAATCTTCTTTGCTCTTTCTGTTGAAGTGCATATTTACCTACTAATTAAACTTATTATTTTTGAAAAAAGAAAGCCTGCTTATTCTTTCAAGATAAAATTGTAAAATTTTCATTTTAATTATATTATTGCATAAATTATATAAATACTTTTCTAGATGAACTTTATCTTTTATTTGCCAACCAGATGCGATGGAAAAAAATTTAAAAATAAAAATTATAGGCTATATAAAAATATTACTAACATAACATTTATTCTCCATTTAAATAGCAATGCAGGCACAGTGCAGAGGAAATATTTCCATATGGAATGCATAAACACCCTGGTTATTGATCCCTTAAGAGTTTTGGTGCTGTGATATGTTTGAAGCCTGGGAGAATATTTCTATAGAATTCCCCACATTATTACATTTTTCTTATTACTATAACTTTTTCATGATTAAATTTTAAATCATAGGAGGTTTTTATTACTACTTTCTGTACCATATACTATTCTTAACCACTATAGAAACTGTAAAATATCTTAGGCTAGTGAATGCTATTTACTTTTGAAACTAGAAAACTAATTTATAAGAAGAATGAGATATATGTATGTATTTATGCAAGTAGGTATGTGTTTGTGTGTGTGTATATATATGCACATACATATGTACGAATGCATGTATGCTCATATACATATATAGATGTACATACACACACGAGATTATGGGGATTATGTTTGAAAAATAAATTATGGCAGAATGAATATCACATATAGAGAGAAGTGACTAGGACAAAACAGGATTTGCAAGGAGAGAATATATGTGGATTTCAGGCAAAACTGGTCAGTCAGGCTGTTTTTTTTATTCCCCATTTTCCCTTTATTTCTTTTTCTTTCTTTCTTTTTTTTTCTTTGTTTTTTGGAGACAGAGTCTCCCTCTTGTCAGCCAGGCTGGAGTGCAGTGGTGCAATCTCAGCTCACCACAACCTTCACCTCCCGGGTTCAAGTGATTCTCCTGCCTCAGTCTCCCAAGTAGTTGGGACTACAGGCACCCGCCACACCCAGATAATATTTTGTATTATTAGTAGAGATGGGATTCCACCATGTTAGCCAAGTTGGTTTCAATCTTCTGACCTTGTGATCCGCCCGCCTCAGCCTCCCAAAGTGCTGGGATTACAGGCATGAGCCACCATGCCAGGCCTCCCTATATTTCTTGATATAACTCTGTTAACATACTACTTCTCATTACATTTTTCAGAAGCTTAATCTCTGGAGGTACTAGTAAGATTTTATTCTAAAAAAAAAAAACCCTTATGGTCAAAACATCTGAAGGAAAGCTATATATTGTATTTCTTTCTGTGAGTCACTGGATACCTTAGACTGTTAAAGGATCTGAGAAATCCTGTTGAATTTTTTCCAAATCTTTATTACAATGAAAATCTTTCAAAGGTATTAATAATCTTCAACAGCATCTATAGAAATACACTATCCACACCTTGTCTTTCATACTCACACTTACCATTTAAACAATTCCAAAGTGTTCTAATTTTTAATTTTACAATTTTTCTGTTTTGCTCTGATTCCTTTTCAAAAATATTATTTACATCTTTTACCCATATTTTCTTTCCTGTCACTTGCTTTTGTGTCTTTAACTATTTTACTCATTTATTTATTCACTGATGTAGTGAAAATAAATCATTACACTATGTTTATTAAGTTCCTTTAATATGTTTCTTATTTCCCTTTATTCCCTTCTTTGTTGAAGATTATCTTTTTTAAAACTTGGAGCGTATTTGTGGGCCCTTCCTTCTGTTTCAATTATTTTCTCCCCTGTTTATTTTGCAAGTGTGTATTTATCTGTACCCCCGCCCGCTCCCCGCCACCAACCATCACACATACACACAGAGTTAGCTGTATACATTGTGTGCTACCTTAGTTCTGGTTGATTTCATTGTCACAGCACTTTTATGTAACTGGCCTTGCATTTATCTCTCATACTGCAAGCTCTGAGAGGTAGGAACCATGTCTGCCCGTTTAATGTTCCATGCTCAGAATCTATCATAATGGACAGAATATTTAGTTGTTGAATGAAACAAAGGAATGACTGGATAATGTTATTAACGTGAGTGTATTTTCTAAAGATGCTTGATCATGTTTAAACAAAAATTTTATCATAAGTATTTCATTGTCTGAATACAGTTGCTGACGCAAATGTTTTCATTGTTGGCAAGTCTGGTATTTTCCATAATCGAATAGTGATTTGTTTATGGAGACCACTGATTTCATAGAGACAAGTAAATGCACTCATTTGTTTGGTTTAACAAATTTTTTACAAATATTAATCTGGATCAATCATTTATTGAGAAATAACTTTGTACTGATTGACATATCTAACTAGAACAGTGAAAACATTTAAATATGGTTTTGCATAAAGGAGAAATATTTTCGTTGTTAATACAGACACACACAAAAATATTCCAAAGATAAATGTAAAACCATTTAAATTTGAATAAGAAATGCATGATTATTAACTACATTATGTGCTTAGTTTGCTTAAAATAACAAATTAAGTATGATATAAGGGAAACAAAGCCTATTCACTAATAGTATATTATATCTGATTGCTATGCAGCACACTAGAAATTTTAAACACACAGAAGAACAATAAAATTTTTAAAATCTTCAAGAAATGAATCACTTCATTATAAAAAATATTAAATATTTATTATGGTCTGATAGGTTGATTCATTTGGGTAATCAATAATTAATCACTCTGAAAGCTTCAGATCCTTTATAAATATCAAAGGCTCTTAGTAATTGCTTTACAAATCCTAAGCAGCATAGAGTCTACAGACTTCATATATCAAGGGAAATGAATACAAGTTAAGAAGATGGGTGCTTTAAAGTGAATAAACTAAATTCCAAATGTTCATATTTTGAAATATTTCCTCTTATAAAAGAGATCAGTGTGATGACAGAAAAGTAAAAATAATACCATTCTAGGCATAGAGAGAGCATATGTATGAGTAATAATGCCAAAAGAGCAAGTCCACTGCCAATTTGCTTTTTGAAAATATTAAATATCCATCCAACACAATTAACCTGGATATATGAGGAAAAAATAACTTACATAAATAAATTTCACAGATTATCACTTCAGCCATTTATACTAACCCTATTTCTCAACTACATAAGAAATATTACTATTAAACATATTGAGCTTCAATTCCTTTATAGGCTTATCCTTTAATTATAATAGCCATAATTTTGAAAATAATAACTGATATCTATTTTACATTTATCAAGTATGCAATCTGCTACACCAAGAACTTTACATCTATACAATCTCCTTTAATTTTCTTAATACCTTATTGATAGTTATTATTATAGTAAAATCCCAAAACAATGTAATAACTGATGTATAAAAATTTCAACTTCATAATAAATGAAGTCATGTTATTGCAAATGTAATTAAAGGACTAGGTTGAAACCTCATAAGATTTCATGTGAGGGGGTTGTATCAAGATGCAAGATGTAGCAATTCTGGTTTCAACTACAGCTTTATGTCACCTGGTAACAGTCGTCAGCTCTAGCTGAAATATCTCTGTTAGTCTGACAATTCTGGGCCCTGTAGTTGGCTAAGACTTTTATGTCATAGACAACAGTTTCAGGAATCTCTCAGGTCATTTTTGTCAATCAGCTATGGGTTGACTGAGCTGAGAAAATACTGGGGACTTGGGGATTTACTTTCCTTCTTCCTTCTTCCCAAAATGAGGTAGCCTGTCCTTCACCTGGCCTTTTGCTCCCATCCAAATATCCAACAAAGCTACCCTCTACATTGGAGTGACCATAATGAATGAGAGGAGAACAACCCAACACTACTTGCATTATCTGTATTTGTACTATGAACAAATATCAAAATGATATCAAATCTGTTTCAAAGTGAATAAAATTAGAAATTAAAGAGGTAACAAATCACTCAACAAGTGACAACAAATTGAAAATTAATCCTAAGACTCTACTTTGCAGGTAATAAAAATCAACACTAGTTAACTGGAGGAAACACAAAAAAGGAGAAAAATGGCTTATTATAAGGATTCAGGTATCAACTCTTTACATTCAAGGTCAGAACACAGTCAAGAATAAACTGGAACAAGAAACTGGAGTACCATAGTGAACAAAGAAACTCCTCCTCCTCAGTCTTACATCTCTGCCTCTCTGCATTCCATTCTGCTGTTGTTACAAATCGGATTTCTTTGCTTCCATTCCCTACAGCAGAAATAGATATCCTCAGCTTCCAAATATTTTTCCCATTTAGGGGATCAGACAAAATAAAACTAGAATCTTCAATAAAAATGTACTAAATATCTTTCAGGTTCCAAGTGCTTTTCTGGCCACTGCAGACACAAAAACTAGGTAAGATATGATTCTTACTCTGAGGAAACTACAGCTTAGTGGGAAATAAATAAGTATAAGCAAATAATGTGCACATAACATGACAAGTACTAAAATAAAGTGCCCTAAATATTTCCTTTCTTCCATACTTTTCCCTAAAACCAATATTTCTCAGAGGAGCCTCATAGCTATGGAATTTTCCTCTTTAAATCTTTCATAAATTTCTCATGTATCTTGAATAAAATCCAACTCATTACCACAGCTTACACTTTTAACAGGAAATAGTCTTGCTTATGTTTCCACTTTCATCTCTTGCTGTTCCATCCCTTGCTCCTCCCATAAGCCAAGCACGTCCCTACCAAAGAATGCCTTTGCCTTCACAAATCCCTCTGCATGAAGGTGGCAAGACTACATCTTGGCTGATTTCTTCCTGTAGTTTATATCATTTCAAATGTCACCTCTCAAAGAAGCTATCCATAACCAAGATATTAAAAAGCACTCCCTCTTTAGTTACTCTTTATTACCATGCACCGTTTTACTTTTGCATGGCACTTAACATGCATGTGTGTACTTCTTCACTCTCTGTGACTCCCACAGAGAGTCAGTTCTATGACAGCAGAGATTTCAGCTGTTTTCTTTACCACTATGTGCATAGAATGTAGAATAGCTCCTGGCATATGGCAGACATGTTGGGATTCACTTAGGGTGGTTGGCAAAATATTAAGGGAAATATTAAGGAAAGTTGTAAGATTTATAGTCTCAAACCTTTTGGAAGTCCAAAAGATTTTCATGGGGCAGGCTGAAGTCAGCCAGTTCTTACCTTAGAGCATTAGGTCATAGGGAGAAGATCGACAATAATAGAAGGTTCCCCAGTTAAGTCTGTTTACCCCACATTACTTTGTGAGGACTCTACTTGTTTACTCATGTAAACTGTGTGCACGGATAGCCCTCTCATGTGGAGGTCAAAGGAAGATTATCCATTAATAGCGTTTACTCGGGGCCCCAGAATCAAAGCTTTTATCATTCGTAAAACCATCACTCTTTTAACCATGTTAATTATCCACAAGCCTGTTGACTTAGAACCTCTGTTATTAAATCTACACTGAATAAATGTGAAGAGGAATAGCAAGTAAGGGTCAGGTAGTTGCAATTGCCCTCTGAGAGCAGCTAACGGCCTCCTGAGCCCACTCAATTCACTGTACTTTGTGTGTTTGAGTGTATTCATTCATCCGCTACTGAGTCAAGGTCTGTAGGACAGACCTCCACAGGTGGTGATCAACGTCTCGGGTGGTGACCCTGATGTGATCAACGCCACACAGACATTCTATACAATATTTAGTGAAATGAGTGAATGAATGTACATCAGACTGACACAGGGGAGGCCCCTTGGGCAAACCCAGGGATTCATGGAAAACTTAGAAGAAATTCCTATTAGTCTTTTTTCTTCACACCCAATATCTCAGATTCTTCCAAAACTACCTTTCACAAAAAGATTTCTAAACCTTACCAGCTTCACAATCCAAAGGGCTATTTGACAAATTCCAGTTTTAAGTCTTTCTCTTAAAATGTGACTCAAAACTGAATGCAATAATCCCAAAAAACGTTTGTACAGCACAACGTCTAGATAAGTACTTTGTATGATCTGTCCCTTGGATTCCTATTAGCCCAAACTGAGTAGGCTCTTAGGCATAAACCATCAAAATATCATTGGTTCAAACAGAGATGGTGGTGAACTAAAACTTATAGTCACGTTACTGCTGTTTAGCCTCATTCTGCACTGTGATGATTTCTTTTTATACCAAAGTTCTGATGTTTATCTTTATCTCATTAAATTTTATCTCTTTTATCTCACCTTTGTATTCTAAATTATCCAGATCATTTCAAATCATAATTTTTGTCATCCATCATATTAATTACCTCACCCAGTTTTTTGTCAACCACAAACTTTAACAGCAGTTTCTGTCATGCTTTAAATTATTGATTTAGTGCAATAAAGAAACTAGTGTCCACCTTGAAGCTGATCTTTGCTTTGACTGCTGTGTCTGTTTTTCTACAATGATAATAAAAGAGATTTTATCATAGGCCTCACATATCATCAGCTTCAAACTTTTTAATGAAGTTTTCTCTATTTTTTCCAAGGTAGAGATTTTCTATGGATAAAAAAGATAAAAAACAAGCAAAACTGAGGCATGTGTTTTAACGTTATCTATTTTAATACTTGGAAAATATATTTCTTATATGTAATGATTTATATATAATGATTGAAAATATAATTTAACTATGTTTTGGCCCAAATAAATACTGATTTTTATTTTTGCATGTTGACATTACAACTTTAGATGCTAATTAGAAATTATTCACACATTTTGCTGTGCCAATGAAAGTATAAATGTTTTAAAGCTTAAAACAAAATAAAGATGAAATTAGTTAAAAGACAAGCAACAAATATGAATTACTTTTAACTAGGAAATATGAAAATCTGAAATAAATGAATAATTTTTTGAGAAAATATAGCTTACCAGGACTGACAATAAAAAATAAAGGTCTAAAAATTTCCCCATGAAAAAATATTTCTTTAAACTATCAAAGAGATACTCCACTCCCCATAAAAAGTACAAGTCCCAGATTACTTCACAAGGAAAATTACCATGGAATTTAATCTAATTGGGATAACAAGAAAAGAAGGAATGCTTTCTAATATTTGTTCTGATCTGTAACAGAAATCAATTCCCTTTATATGTACAAAGAGCAATCATTAGGAATAAATAATGGGAGAAATTACTGTAATTAAAATAATAGAAAAAATGATTAAATGCCTATGAATGATCTTAAGAACGTTATACTAAAGTAATAAATGCCCTCATATCTTATTGAATTACAAGGACAAAGATTTATTTCTCATTTACATTTCATGTCCTTGGAGACTTGCCTGCTTACATGTTCCACTAATTTTTTTTTTTCATTTTGAAACTCAAGTTGAAGGAGCATCACCTACCAAGGACATGTTTATCTCATGACAGCGGGAAAGACAAGTGAACCTTAAACTTCATGTCAATGAGTAGCATATGTCCCAATTGTCTATATGGTCAAAGCAAGTACTAAGGCCAAAACTGACATAAATGGAATGAGGAATTATAACCCTTCATATAGAAGGGTAAAGAATAATTGGCACAACAATCATAAAATCTACCCGCAACTCAACTGTAACTGAAAATAAACCTGATTTTAAAAGAAATATAAAATTGTATCTCATTTATGAACGTTGATGCAAAATAGAGAGATGATTGAAAGTCTACTACTTAAACCAAGTGGGGTTTGTTCCAGATATTCAAAGGTAATATTTAACAACAGAAAAACTGTTAATAAAATTCATTTTGTTAATGCACCTAGGAAAAAAGTACGATAAACTCCACAGACACTGAAAAAGCATTTGTCAAAACCTTAAAACTTTTTTTTTTCTTTTTTGATACAGAATCTCATTCCGTTGCCCAGGCTGGAGTGCAGTGGTGCAATCACGGCTGACTGCAGCCTTGACCTGATGGGGTCACACGATCCACACACCTCAGCCTCCCACGTAGCTGGTACTACAGGCACATGCCACCATGTCTGTTTAATTTTTGTTATTTTAGTAAAGATGTGGTTCCACCATATTGCCTACACTGGTCTCGAACTCCTGGCTCAAGTGATCTGCCTGCCTCAGCCTCCCAAAGTGCTGGGATTATGGGCATGAACCACCACACACAGAAACACTTTTTTTAATTTTAAAAAAATCCTCAATGAAATAAGAACTGATAGATACTTTATTTTTTTTATTGTTTTATTTTTTTGAGAGACAGTCTCTCTCTTGTCACCCAGGCTGGAGAGCAGTGGCATAATCTTAGCTCACTGCAACCTCCACCTCCTGGGTTCAAGAGATTTTCCTGCCTCAGCCTCCCTACAGGTACCCACCACCATGCCCAGCTAATCTTTTTTTTGTGTTTTTAGTAGAGACAGGGTTTCACTGTGTTAGCCAGGATAGTCTCGATCTTCTGACCTGGTGTCCACCCGGCTCAGCCTCCCAAAGTGCTGAGATTACAAGCATGAGTCAACACACCTGGCCAGTTTCTTAAAACATGCCAGTGTTATACTGAATAGGAAAACAATGGAGGTATTTAAGCTAAAGACATTGATAGGGCAAACAGGTTTTCTGACAACATGTAATATAACATTTTACTAGAGGTATTAAACAATTTACTGATATAAAAGAAGAAAAGTAAATATATTGAAACATTAAAATAGAAGATATTAAACTATATTTACATATGACTGAAATTTTTGTGCACCTGGAAACCAAAGGAAATCAGATGCTGGAGAGAATGTGGAGAAATAGGAACACTTTTACTCTGTTGGTGGGAGTGTAAATTAGTTCAACCATTGTGGAAGACAGTGTGATGATTCCACAAGTACCAAGAAACAGAAATTCCATTTTACCCAGCAATCCCATTATGGGTATATATCCAGAGGATTATAAATCATTCCATTATAAAGACACATGCACATGTATGTTCATTATGGCACTGTTTACAATAGCAAAGACCTGGAACCAACCCAAATGCCCATCGATGATAGACTGGACAAAGAAATGTGGCACATATACACCATGGAATATTATGCAGCCATAAAAAAACGATGAGTCCCTGTCCTTTGTAGGGGCATGGATGATGCCCTTTTTAGGGACATCATTCTCAGCAAACTGACACAAAGAACAGAAAATCAAATATTGCATGTTCTTACTCATAGGCAGGTGTTGAACAATGAGAACACATGGACACAGGGAGGGGAGCATCACACACTGGAGTCTGTTGGTGGGGACTAGGGGAGGGGCATTGTGGGGATCGGGAGGTTGGGGAGGGATAACATGGGGAGAAATGCCAGATATAGATGACGGGGGGATGGAGGCAACAAACCACATTGCCATGTATGTACCTATGCAACAATCCTGTATGATCTGCACATGTACCCCGGAACCTAAAGTATAATAAATAATAAAAATAAAAATAAATCCCCACCCCAAAAAAAGAAAATCAATTTACAAGAGCTACAAGAATAAGATAATTTAGTTTGGTAACTGAGTTTCCAAGTAACATCAGAAAGCAATTGTCTCCAATATATGTAAAGAATAGCCATTAGGAAGCAAACCTACAAAGGAAGCATAGTTGCAATCATATTATCAGCACAATGATAAAATACCTAGGAATGAGTGTAACAAGATATATACAAAGCTTATGTGAGGAAAAACTACTTGTTTGAGCATTTAGTAAGATTTAAATAAATGATAATATTTTCCATATTTGTAATTTAAAAACTAATTGTACATAATAGGAGAGAAGCGTTGCCTAAAACTAGTAAAACAAGAATTGGGTACGTAATAAGTTATTAAACCACAAAGGTCATTTGTGAGAAAAGTTAAAATAATAACTATCAAACTTTGGGAATATATCAGAATCCAGGCTGAAGTCGAAGAGTCAGATAGAGAAATAGTGTAAATGTCCATCTTTTTTTAACTGTTATTTTAAGTTCAGGGGTACATGTGCAGGCTTGTTACACAGATAAACATGCCATGCAAGTTTGTTGTATGTATTATTTAATAAGCCAGTTATTAAGCCTAGTACTCATTTGTTATTTTTCTGATCCACTCCCTCCTCCCAACCTTCACCCTCCAATAGGACCCAGTGTGTGTTATTTCCCTCTGTCTTATCCAGAGAAAATTTGATGAGTTGCTAGTAAAGTCGTATAAATATATTGTTTAGATTTTCACAGATAGCTACCAGAAAAAGAAAAAAAAAAACCCAGAAATGCTTAAACAGTTTTCCTCTGGGAAGTCCTAGCTAGAGCAGTGAGGCAAGAAAAAGAAATAAAAGGCACCCAAATAGGAACAGAAGTCAAACTATCTCTATTTGCTGATGATATGATTCTATACCTAGAAAACCCTAAAGGCTTTGCCAAAAGAATCCTGGGGCTAATAAATGAATTCAGTAATGTTTCAGGATACAAAATCAATGTACAAAAATCAGTAGCATTTCTATACACCAATAAGGTTCAAATCAAGAATTCAATCTCATATACAATAGCCACAAAAGAAAATAAAATACCTAGGAATACATCTAAGGATGTAAACAGCTTTGTAGAAGAACTACAAAACACTGCTGAAAGACATCACAGATGACACAAACAAATGGAAAAGCATTCTATGCTCATGGATTGAAAGAATCAATATCATTAAAATGGCCATACTGCCCAAAGCAATCTACACACTGAATGCTATTACTATTAAGCTACCAATGTCATTTTTCACAGAACTACAGACAACTATTCTAAATGTATATGAAACAAACAAACAAACAAAAAAATGGCCTGAATAGCCAAAGCAATCCTAAGCAAAAAGAACAAAGCTTGAGGCAACACATTACCCAACTTCAAACTATAGCATAAGGCTGCAATAACCAATACAGTAGTGGCACAAAAACAGATACATTAGACCAGTGAAGCAGAATAGAATACCCAGAAATAAAGCCACACACCTACAGCTATATGATCTTTAACAAAGTCTACAATGACAAAGCAATGGGGAAAGGATCCCCTATTCAATAAATGGTGCTGAATAGCTGACTAGCGATATTCAGAAGGATGAAACTGGACCCCTACTTTTCACCACATACAAACATTAATCTATGAAGGATTAAAGATTTAAATGTAAGTCCTCAAACTATAATAATACTAGAAGAAAACCTAGGAAACACCATTCTGGACACTGGTCTTGATAATTCATGATCAAGTTCTCAAAAATCGTTGTAGCAAAAATTAAAACTGATAAGTGGGACCTAATTAAACCAAAGAGCTTCTGTGCAGCAAAATAATTGACAGAATAAACAGATAACTTACAGAATGGGAGAAAATACTCACAAACTGTGCATCTGGCAAAGCACTAATATCCATAATCTATAAGGAACTTAAATAAAATAACAAGCAAAAAAACAAAAACCCCATTTAAAAGTGGGCAAGATATGAAAAGGACAACAAACATATTTTTTACAGTCCCACATCACTAACCATCATAGAAATGCAAATCAAAACCATAATGAGATCTCATACCAGTCAGAATGACTATTATTAAAAAGTCAAAAAATAACAGATGCCAGTCATGCTGCAGAGAAAAAGAAAGGCTTATACACTATTGGTAGGAATGTAAATTAGTCCAAACAATGTGGGAAGCAGCTTGGAGATTTCTCAAAAAATTTAAAACAGAACTATCGTTCAACCCAGCCGTCCCATTACTGGGTTTATATTCAAAAGAAAATAGGCATTCTACCAAACTGACACAGGATATCTTATATTAATAATGACCCTAGTCACAATAGCAAAGGCATGAAATCAATCTAGGTGACCATCAACAGTATATTGGATGAAAAAAATGTGGTACATATATATCATCAAATACTATGCAGCCATAAAAAAATAACAAAACCTTGCCCTTTGCAGCAACATAGAAACACATGGAGCCCATTGTTCTAAGCAAATTAACACAGGAACAGAAAATCAAATATAGCATGTTCTCACTTATAAGTGGGAGCTAAACACTGGATACTCACAAGGCTGGGCGTGGTGGCTCATGCCTGTAGTCCCAGTACTTTGAGAGGCCAAGGAGATGCCCAAGAGTTCTAGAACAGAATGGACAACAGTGAGATCTCCTCTCTTTAAGAAAAAAAAAAAAAGTACTCATGGACATAAAGACAGCAACTGTAGACTGGGGACCACTAGAGAGGTAAGGGAAGGAGGCAGTCAGCATTGAAAAACTACCTTTTGGGAACTATGCTCAGTACCTGGGTGATGGGATCAGTCATACCTCAAACCTCACCATCATGCAATGTAGCCTGTTAACTAACCTGCACGTGTACCCTCTGAATCTAAAATAGAAGTAGAAATAAAAAAAAAAAAGTTTGCTTTTGTGATATGGGTCTGGAAAAGAGGAAGGGAACCTTTTATTTTCCTTAGCTCTGCTGTAGTAATTACTTTTTTACTATATGCATAATTCCCTTATTTAAAAAACCAATACTAATAAAATGATGGCAAATTAAACACAAAAGAAAAGATATAAAATATTTATCCTGGAGAAGGTGAAAATTCATTGAGCCACTCACTTTTTTGGACATCTTTTGTAAATCATAGTCTCCATAGGTAAAGAAAAATCAAAGCGAAACCAATCTATGAATTACTGAAACTATGTGATGCACAAAACATTTGATAAAATAAGAGAGACAGTGCCACCCAACATCTTGATATTCTTTATGGCTGATATGGTTTGGCTGTGTTTCCCCACCCAAATCTCACCTTGAATTGTGTTAATCCTCACATGTCGTGGGAGGGACCTGGTGGGAGGTAACTGAATCATAGGGACGGGTTTTTCCCCTGCTCTTCTCATGACAGTGAATACGTTTCACAACATCTAATGGTTTTATAAAAGGGAATTTCCCTGCACATGCCCCTTTGCCTGCCTCCATGTAAGATATCCCTTTGCTCTTTCTTCATCTTCCACCATGATTGTGAGGCTTCAGCAGCCATGTGGAACTGTTAAGTCCATTAAACCTCTTTTCTTTATAAATTACCAGGTCTTGGGTATGTCTTTATTAGCAGCATGAGAACATACTAATACAATGGTGATCACAGGTTATAAGACTGAAGCTTTGCAAGAAGCCCCATGTAAGAGTTCCCAGTGCTCTTGCTGACCTTTTTATAATATGATGTCTTTCTACTTCTAACTTTGTAGTTCGTATCACTTTGAATTTCTACACTCAGGAATTCAGTCTTTGTGAAGATCATGAATTTGTAGGTCAGGCTGCAATCAGCTCAATTTATTTCCAACCTTAAATTACAAAACATATCTCTGGAATTGTACTTTTAAGGTAATTTTTATATTAGGTCTTATGATGTTCAGTTGTCTTATAAACTTTAGAATAGTTGGTTATGTTGTTCTCCCTCCCTAAACTTTTCTTTCTGGCTTTGCATTTAAATGGAAAGAGCCTACCTCCTGAAACTCAGCAGAGCAGTAAATTTATTGAGTGTTTTGACAGGAATAAGAAATTTTTTAATTATGATAATTTTATTGAAATTATTACAAAATAGAAAATGAATAGGAATAGGGAAAATTAGCAAGACTGTATTATTTGTAGTTAGGCAATAGATGCTTTAAATTAAAGAAATCACAAAACTTATGCACCACTAATGCAATATGGCAACCTGGGTTGGATACTGGCACAGAAAAAAAGATGAGGATAGGTGAAAAAGTAGGTGAAATCCAAATAAGTCAGAATTTTAATTAATAATAATCTGCCAGTCAACTTCTTAGTTTTGAAAAATGTACCATGTTTATATAAAGTAGTAACATCAGGAGAAACTGGGTGAAAAGTGTTAAGAAACTGCTCTATCTTTGCTAATATCTGGCGTCAGGGAAATAGGGGAAGGAACTAAGTATTAGTGTAAATCTGTAAAGCAAATATTTACTACAAGGGCAAAATAATTAGCCCATCAGATCCAATAGAAGCAAGAAACACAAAGCTTTTTGACTTGGCCCAACATTGACATCTGCCCCCCTTAATGTATACAATAAAAACTTTAAAAAACAAAACTACTTGTGTAGAAACATTCATTTATTTTCCACTAGATAATAAGCAGCATGAACCTTCAGCTCCTGTTCTATCATTGGTACTACTGCTATGTCATTGGTATTGGAAATGTAGTAGGCATTCAGTTATTTGATCAATAAAAATTAAAGTAATTTCTCATTGATATTGCCTTTATATTCATGGTGTATTAAGCTTCTAACATATCCCAATTACTCAGAATTAACTGACTAAATGAAATTGATTCTGATTTGTATGATCAAACTATACAGAGTTAGTTATTATGTATTATAATTATTAGTGAAATACCACCTAGATAGGATGGTATTATCAGGGTTGTTAATGATAACAATAAGCCAATCTGCAGGAAAACATCTCCATATTTTTTCAGTTGCTACTTCCTTTATGAGAAACCAATAGCAAAAGGCATCTATCTCAGCCAGCATGGTGGTTTATACCTGTAATCCCTAGCACTTTGGGAGTCCAAGGCTGGCAGAATACTTGAGGCCAGGAGTTTGAGACCAGTTTGGCCAACGTGGCGAAACCCCATCTCTACTAAAAATATAAATATTAGCTGGGTATGGTGGCACACTCCTGTAATCCCAGCCTACTTGGGAGGTAGGAGAATCACTTGAACCCAGGAGGCAGAGACCATACCACTACACTCCTGCCTAGGCTACAGAGCAAGACTCCATCTCAAAAAAAAAAACTTTTTCTATGATAGTAAAGAAATATTAATAGTTTTTAAATATGAAAGGATTTAGCTTCGTACTATGCTGATAATTTATTAACTTAGACTGAATAAGGTATCTCTGAAAAGTAACTGTACATGTTATGACCAAAAATAATATATCTATGATTTGATTACCTTTGTTAAGAAAGCTGACTTTAGATTCTGGAAAATCATTTCTCCATTAAGGTTAGACATTCATACACTTAAAACGACAACCTTTAATTTAAGATATCCATTTAGGAAAATAATAGAAAATATCTGGCTTTGCAACCATTATAGCAGTTTAATTATTCAGAAAATTTTTAACAGTACAATATATTTCAATGATACAGAGATTGTAAAATGTTTTAATGGAATCATTCATTTGGAAGAAAGACTTTCATCTTACAATTAATTTTCCAGTTACCAAAATGTTAAATTAATAAAATGTTCACATCTTTTTCATGTAATTAATCATGTAATTGAAATTCAAAAAGCCCAATGTCTGGTGCAATTGTTTTTGCATGGTTTACTTATTGATTAGACCAAGAATTTATGGTTATGTATGAGAAATTAAAAGGATACACTGTTCAATGGAAAATGAGGATCTCTCTATGGTTCTGCATTTCTTTATCTAAAGCAAATCACCTGGTATACTATATTTATGTTCACTCTTTATTTTATTGCTGTCTTTATAAGTGATACTCCAAACTACTTGTAAGAAAGGGTTGCTACTACTAGGTACTTTCAACATTTGGGGGAAAAAAATTGGCACATAAAGGTTTTTGAGAAACATTTTATGAATGTCTTTTTATTTCCTTCTTCTAAGTTAGAACAAAATTCTACATCTGATAAAGTGCCTTTAGACAATATTTTCTTGTTTGTTTTTGTTTTTACCAAATAACTAATTTTGATGATTCAGATCTTTATCCACTAAAAATAGTATTAAATACAATCACTCCTA